>CABHPH010146657.1:0-17307 GCA_902168325.1 Peromyscus nudipes | reverse complement strand
GCGCCTTTCCTGGAACTCACTTTGTAGACCAGGCTGGCCTTGAACTCACAGAGATCTGCCTGCCTCTGCCTCCCGAGTGCTGGGATTAAAGGCATGTGCCACCACTGCCCGGTGAGGAATTCTTGTTGTTATTTAGAAGGGACCCCCAACTGGATCAGGCCCTCTGAATGGGTGAGACAGTTGATTGACTTGATCTGTTTGGGAGGCATCCAGGCAGTGGGACCAGGTCCTGTGCTCATTGCATGAGTTGGCTGTTTCAATCCTGGGGCTTATGCAGGGTCGCTTGGCTCGGCCTGGGAGGAAGGGACTGGCCCTGCCTGGACTGAGTCTACCAGGTTGATCTCAGTCCTCGGGGGAGGCTTTGCCCTGGAGGAGGTGGGAATGGGGGGTGGGCTGGGGGGAAGGGGAAGGGGGCGGGAGGGGGGAGAACAAGGGATTCCGTGGCTGATATGTAGAACTGAATGGTATTGTAAAATAAAATAAAATAAAATAAAATAAAATAAAATAAAATAAAATAAAAAAGAAGAGTGAGGAATTCTTGTTTTTAAGAAGAGTGAGGCCCAAGGAAACTCATCTAGAAGGGTAAATTGAGAGAAACAGAAAAGTTATGTGGAAGAGAAATAAAACAAAACAAAACCCAAAACACACATGTAGTTAAGTTGCTTTGGCTAAAGAGGTAAAAAGAAGTTGTGACATCTAGAGCCCTTGAAGAGCTTTAAACCTGGAAGACCTTCCCTTCCCACCATGTCTCTATGAGTCATAATCCTGCTACACCAACCCTTTTTTATTATTTTAAAGATTCATTTTATTTTTAATTATGTGTATGTGTGTGTGTCTATGTGGAAGAATGTGCATGTGTGCATGCAGATATCCACAGAGGTCAGAAGAGGGCATCAGAGCCCTTGTTTCTGGAGTTATATATGGTTGTGAGTTGACCAACATAGGTGCTGAGAACTGAACTTGAGTCCTCTGTGAGAACAGTACATGTTCTTAACCACTGAGCCATCTCTACAGCCTGTATCAAGATTTTTAATGTTTATGTGTTTCTTTTTTTCCACTTTACATGCTATAGTCCCTCTTAGTATCTTCTCTTTTTTTCCTTTATTGGTTACAACCAGTGTTCTATTATAATATGCAAAGAAATCTAGATGCTAACTTATCTCATACCAGGAGATTATGAAAGTCTGACTTCTTTACCTGCTAATGAATTTTATCAAAGCAGATGATCTTGCAGATGATTGTTGACTGTTCCGCAGGCTCCTCCAAGCCTAGACTTGGTCATATCACTAGGTTTTGAGCAATGAAATACATATTGAGGCAGTGTGGGAAATTATTATACCCTGTCCTTACAGGAAAAGCTTGCTCTATGCATCCTTTTCCCCATTATCACCACCTGCAAGTATGAAGCAAGAGCAGAAGCTGTGGGACACATATAGACGATGCAAGGCAAAGGTGTACTATCACCTATAGTCAAGATCCCTTGAGTGTACTTTTCTTCTTTTCTTTTTTTTTGTTGTTTTTTTTTTGAAAGAAGGTTTCTCTGTGCAGTTTTGGAGCCTATCTTGGAACTTGATCTGTAGACCAGGCTGGCCTTGAACTCACAGAGATCCATCTGCCTTTGCCTCCTGAGTGCTGGGATTTAAGGTGTGCACCACT
Organism: Peromyscus nudipes; assembly: GCA_902168325.1. Lineage (NCBI taxonomy): Eukaryota > Metazoa > Chordata > Mammalia > Rodentia > Cricetidae > Peromyscus > Peromyscus nudipes. Next base: position 15,651 of record CABHPH010146657.1, on the reverse strand, counting down.
ACCACCACCACCACCACCACCACCACCACCACCACCACCACCACCACCACCGAGCTCATTACAGCATCTTAAATGTGTATCCTAATTAATGTGTTCCCCCAAAATTTTCTACCAATGCTTTATTTTTTTTAACTTTGTGGTTCATTTTTCAATTCTAAGTTGTGGTATGGACAGCTCTGATATGATATTTATAGGATTTGGCAGTGATAAGGGGATACACAAACTCTAAAAGATCAGCATCTTTGTCCTTGGTTGAGGCTACAGAGTTACTTGCAGCCATTAAGCAATGTACATGCACTTGTCTTCATTTAGAGCTCAAATATTTCCATGTGTATGCCGGGGCTAAAACACTAAAAGAAATGTCAGCTTGTCAGAAAGACAAACACATGTGAATGAGGCGAATTTGAAATAATACTAATTTTTAAAAACTAGTAAACTGTCATTAACTTACTATGGTTCTAACTTTCATTTTTTTTTTTACCATAATCATGGTGTGAAACTGATAAGCATTTACAGACACTATACTTTGATTTTAGTTATCTTCCCAGAGTAGCTACATACAGTCACACATTCTTTAGCAATGATGGGTAGTAACAAAAAGCCTCGGTGTCTGGTTAGCAACAAGATCATGAAGATATGGAACTGATGATATATATGAGTACAGCTCAGGAGTATTAAGTGGGCTGGCTGTGTTGAAATGAAGCATCTTCAACTTACGTATGTACCTAACTTGTAGTGTGGTACAGTAAGACAGTGCAGAGGTTCATCCATCTTGTATTTTTTGCTGAGGCCATTTTAGGTTTAATTGGAATTTTATCTCCTTGAGGGAGAATCTTGTGGAAAATTTCCCAACTGTATTCTAGGAACTTGAGATCAAAATGCCCCAATAACTTTTCTTAGCTTCTGTTAAACTGTTTGCTGTGCAAACCTCCCTCTCTGCAGCTGCCTGGTGAGAAAACGGGATGTGGTTTTTGCCTTTGAAAATCCCTTACTCTAACCACTTGGCATGACACTTGGGTCCCAGTATATCTTGTACCTGAGTGTAGTCCCGGCCTGCTGGATAAAGTCTTCAATCGGCTGTAAACTGTGTCTGAGTGATCGTCTCTGGTGAGCTCCCAATAACACTGGGGTGTCAGTGAAGGACTAGAATACAGACAAGGATGGAGTGAACCTGCACGTGAAGTCAAAGAATACTTGTATGCACCGTCATGTCTTTTGCTAATCTATCCATTGAATGTGATACAATCCTCAAGAGCCCACAGCAGTCAGGGCACCTAAGGTTATTTAACACTGTCTCCTGTTTGAGCAGATGCCACTGGCTAATCTTATATATAGGAAAGTTTACAGATGGAAAAGCTGGAGTTTTTCCATAGATAGAATAATCAGAATGTATGTATGGAGAGCTGAATACAGAAGAAGCCTCTTTTTAAAATACCATCTACCCAATTGGAATTTCTTTACCATTCACCCATTTGTTCATTTAGTTCATATAATCTACAAATACACACATGGCATGCATGTCAATGGACCCAAAGCAGGCCAATGGCAAACGCAGGGCTCTGTCTACTACTTAAAATGTTGTCATTTACTTAGTCTTTCATCTGAAAAGCATTTGCCAAGCTCTTACTTTGTGTAACCTTTTTATAATAAGACAAAATATTAAACAGGGAGATTAAAGTTTTATTGATAGACATTAACATAGGATGTAATAGGGCATATTTAACTCCATTCCACTGACTCAATTTACCAGCACTTACCTAGTGATACCAATGACCAAGTTAGACCCAAAAATCAGTCAGTCCTACTAATATAATCTAGGGGTCTTGATTGGATTCATTTTCTCTGCCAGGTGGAAGAATAAAAGGCGGGAAAAAACCCTGGAATATAACAGGTGGCAATGGAGAAATCTTAAACTTGGCAGACAGGTTCAGCTGTTGAAGAAAGCGTTTACTGGGAGTGAAGAAACACACCCATGCAGCAGGCACATAGAGAAAAGTAAAACCTTCAAAGCAGAGGCAGGACTTGGGAAGCCAAAAAATCCAGTCTCTTCTCTACAACCAGGATTTTAAAGCCTCTGAAGGGTTTTCTTTTCCTAATTTAAGATTTGTAAATTTGAAGAAAAGTAGGATGGTTGATTGCATAAAGTGTCCTAATGCAACCTTGAATTTGGTAGGTCAGCCCATGAGATGTAGGGGACCTGTTGGTGGAGACAAAAGCCAACAAAGCCTTTATCTGAAGCTGCCAGGTTTTCGTCTCAAGTGAGGAGGGTGGAGTTAGAGGCCCACCATCTTGGAAATTTGCCACCTTTATTACCTAGCCATAACCCCTGTCCCTATCTGTCTGCACACCAGGGGGTCTATCTAGTTCTTAGTATCTCACTACCATTTTCATTTCAGAAACAGAATAGATGGTAGTTAGGTAGGGAAGAAGAGATACCAGCAAGGCAAAAGACAAAGAATCTGAATGGCTTTCGCCTCATAAAAAATACCAACGGGTGAAAGGGGGATGGCTCAGTGAGTAAAGCATTTGCCCCCCAAATAAGCTTAAGAAACTGAGTTCAAACCCCCAGAACCCAAATAAAGCCAGACACCATAGTATATGTATATACATACAAACAATTCCCCCCACCCCATACACAGAAAGAGACAGAGAGACTGGGGGGTGGGTTGACCTAGACAGAGCTGAAAACTCATTGCAAGATAGAAAAATGGAAAGAATTTAGTTATTTAGTACAGAGAATGTAAATGAGGGGGTAAAGGAGAGCTGTTATTTTCAAATGAATTGGCTTCACTTGAGGAAGGGAAGCAATTATTTCCTGAGTTCTTGCTCTCTCTGGGCCCTGCGCCAGGTGCCTTTGCATGTTTCCTCATCTCCTTCTTGAGGCTTCTGGGATATAATAGAGTAGGAGCTGCTAAAAATGACTAACAGATAATGAAGCCCGAACTTGGCAAAAATCAAGAGTGTTACCTAGAGTCACGCAAGTGGCATGTGGCAAAGCCAGGCCTAGAAATCATGTCCAGCTCTCGCCAAAACTCACGGATGTTGTATTCTCTTCTATCACTATATATGAAAGCACACCAGAGCAGAACGGCTCATAGTCATCACAAGAAGAGGTCATGATGCACTATCTGAAGGCTAGTTCTTGTAAGGTTAGGACAAGTGGGTGACAGGAGAGAGATTGTATATATTTTATAACATCTTGCACTCCCTTCTCCAAAATCTCAGGGATTGTTGAGGAAGAAAGGGCAAAAAGCACAGAAGAGAAAGAGCCAGTAGAAGTACAAGAGATCAGTGTCTCCTGGATGCAGATGCACATATGAACCCAGTGTTTATGGCAACACACACTAACCTATGCAAGCCAGACAACATAACAGTATGCAAAGGGCGTTGAACACAAAGTTCTACCCCTAGAAGAGGAGCTATTGGTAGCTGATATCTTCTAGGAGAGGAAAAATCAGTATTCTGTATGACTATGGTCCCTGGTTGACTAGGAAATTCCATGTTTGACCGTGTTCCAGTCAAAGACTATACATCCCACATTTCACTATTTTTTTTTTGTCTTTTTCATTAAATGAGTTCATAGGGTGGTTGCTAAGATGCACTGAGTGGTTGATAATGTAAAATCATGATGAATCACCCAAGCTCCTGCAAGCAACCCCTCAGCCAAGCTCCTGTGAATAACCCTAATAGACTGGCTAGTTTGCTAAGCTAGACTTATGTAGATGGAATCTTAAACTTCTTTGGGCTGTTGTCAGTATCCTGAATGGTGCAAATAGAAGGTTGTTCACATCTCTCCTGGGAAAGTCATTTGACAAGGTTCCAACTCAAAATAGCTAAATAGACAATCTAGCAGGCCTAAAGTATAGAACTTCTGGGAGGGGTAGGGTTTCTGTGTTAACTCTAAGAATATCACCCTGATGAGATCAGGAGACAGAAACTTATCTAGCAGTTTAGGAACAGGCACCTGGATTCTTGTCTGTGGCCAGAAACTGGGAATATTATTGGTTTTGTCCTGGTCAGAGACTAGAAATTATAGTAGTGTTTGGGAGCTCCAGTTCCTGGTCTTGCTTTCTTATTATCCTGTTATCCAGATGAAGGAGTCATAAAACTCTAGTCTAGATGCCTTGGATGGAGAGGCAAATGGACACCTTGTTGGTGGAATAGCTGGACTTGCCAGTCTACCCTCCCATGCTCCATTTCACTCTCTGTCATAACTCCTTTAAGAGTTCCCCAACTAGCATCTCAATGGCATCCTGTCCCTAGGACTCACTCCTGCTACATAGGAGCCTGCCTTTCTTTATTTCTCTTAAGCTCTCAGCTACGAACCTTCAATAAGCTTTCTAAACATGTACCTTTCCCATGGTCTGTAAATTAATTTTTCAAATTCTTAAGGCAAGTATTTAGAGCCACTTTGTATGACAATGAGCTTCTGATAGTTAAGCCACCTGAAGCTACAAAGCTTCTTTACTGTCAGAAATCCCAGTGTTCCCCTGTTTCAACCTTTTTTTTGTACTTCCATCTGCTCCTACATCTAGAAGTTCTCCAAGTCCCATCCCTTTGGCTGGTTATGGGTGACTCACAGAACACACATAGTTGATTGAATCTTTGGCCATCATAGATTATGCCAATCTACAGTCCCTTTCTCCAGTGAAGCTAGGATTGTCACTGAGAGTTCCAGCCCTCTAATCACAAGTTTGGTTCCCCTGGCAACCAGATTGCTACTATAAGAGGCATTATTAGCATAAACTTGGATGTGCTTGAGGAAAAGAGGGGGCTTCTTATGAATAACAAAGAATGCCTCCTCCTCTCACACTCATCAGTAAATCCCAAGGCATTTAGAAACTCCCTGCTATGGACTATGGATAAAAATCAAATGTATATTTCTTATTGTATCACAAAATCATAAAACCAAAACTTGTTATCTTTAGTCAATAGAACAGAAAAAAGAAAGCCTGCTAGTACAGGGGCATTTGTGGATTCTAATTACCTTAGGGAAAAATGTTATAATAACTGTTTCCATCCTCCTGTAGGTCAGCAATGGTCAGGAAGGTAATGGAGATTTCCACCCCGTGAGACTGCAGTGAGATGTTTCAAGACACACATCAGGATGGTATCAGAAAGCCAAGAGGATGTTAGGACCTTGTTCTACATTGGAGGAACACTAATGTGGTGATAAGAGAGCACAGCGATTGTTATTTGTCCTGATAGAAATATTCCTCATCTTGACTTGTACAGCAACAATACCTTGGTTGGGATACTGTGTTTTATGTTATTTCTTGCATGTGAAATTCATATAAGGATTATCTCAAAAATTTTTTAAAGTTAGTGTATGAGGGGCAAGAGAGATGGCTCAGAAGTTAAAAATACATCCTGCTGTTACAGAGAATCCAAGTTTGGTTCAGAGTACCCACAGCATGGGGCAATTGCTTGCTTTCATATGTATAGATTCACTCACACACACACATACACACACACACACACACACACACACACACACACACATGCACACATGCACGCATGCACATATACAAAAGAAATAAATAAATTTATGTCAAAAGCTAGGCTCTAGTGTGGTATTGGTAAACCTTTTGAGAGATATACTTGAGTCAAGTTGAGGAACTCTAACCCAGAAGACTTACAGAGAAGCACAGGGGAGAGATTAGGGTCAGTAGTTACCTAGGTGGAAGGGGCCATTTCTTTTTTAAAAAATGGTTTATTTTTATTTTATTATTTTTATTCGTGTGTGTGTGTGTGTGTGTGTGTGTGTGTGTGTGTGTGTGTGTTCCATGTGTATGTGGATATTGATGGAAGCCAGAAGATGGCATTAGATTCTCTGGAGTTGGAGTTACAGGTGGTGAGCTGCCCATTGTGGTGGGTGTTAGGGATCAAACTTGGATCCACTGGAAGAACAGGAAGTACTATGATGGCAAGCTATCTCTCCAGTCCAGGAAGGGCTGTTTTTTGACATTTGCATTCTAAACCATCACAGTGAAGTGATGTCTGCCCAGGGAAGAGGTGGACTGCATCAAAGTAAACTAGTGAAGCTGCTTTCCACCTAATTGATTGATGGGTTCATTTTATATTACTTACAGTTTCACAAGAGCCTCAGAATGTCACAAAGTGAAAAAATAAAAAAAAATCTGATAGGAGAGCTTGAATTGCATCAGACATGAGAGAGCTTGGCCTAGCTCTGTTTGATTTCTGCTTGGGGTGTGCTGCCCGAGCTGGGGCAAGCTTGCCTATATCCTGCTCCACTCACCACCTTGGGCAGCTGAAATACAGAGGTGTAAAGACCCAGGAAACTGTATGTCTACATCCGTGAGCACAAACGTGTGAAGACTGAATGTCAAAGACACCCCACAACTTTTAAAATCTGTCTATTTTCCCATTTAGTTGCATCAAACATTCCCAGACACAGCAGGTGTTCACAAATTAGAATAACTACTTTCTCTTGGCCTAATCCAGGCAGTACACACAGAATCAGCTGAGAAAATAGGAACCTTTCATTTACCCAAGCCCCACTTGATGGTTTTAATAAATAAATAAAAACAGTAATAAAGTCACCAAACTCCACCGGACTAGGAACCACATCTGATGCACTAACAGGCATATTTAATACCTGGTGAGCTTAGAGCTTCCTTCACGTTATGCTTGAGGTCCAGTGCTGAGAATAAAAGAACTAAATCTCACAGCTGAGGTCTGAGGGCTTATGGGATATGAGGACAGTCCCCTTCCTCCGTGGCTTACTGAGAATTAGGGGGGAAAAAAAAACTCTTTCTCACAGCAACCACGCGTCATCTCCCTTTCTCCCAATCTAAATGACATAGTAAGGAAAGTGGAACCACGCTGGAACCTTCGTTGGAAACAGCTCTGCTTCATTCATCTTCTCTGATGGAGAAGCTAAGAGGATAACCCCGAAAGACTGGGAGGATCTAAAACCGAAAATGGAAGGGGAAGTAAATGCGCATGCTCATTCTCCTGCCAGGAATATGCTAAGCCAGGGTTCTAGCGGACCTGAACTTGTTCCACCAGAGTGAGAAATCCTGAACCTTAGGCAGAAGATACCTCGGAGGGGCTAAATGCTACCTCTCTTTTTCCCACTCTTGAATTCTTCATCCTGAAGAGGAAGGAAAAAAAGGAGTTTGCTCAGATTCAAATCTCTGAGTAGGAAATTTGAAGGCCTCAATATTTCCCAAGCTGCTCCGATCTGAATGCCAAGAAGGTTATTATCTTTACAGGGTGTGGTCAACAGGACCACATCTAGGCAGTGGTACACAGACTCATCCTCAGAAATACATGTGATATGGATACCTATCTGCGCTTGCCTTGGCATGGCAACCTGAAGACCAGTCATTGCAAATCATAAAGAATGAAACTGAGCCACTCCAAGTAAAGAGGGTTTTGTCTACTTCTTTGCTTCTCCAGCTGTCGTTCTGACATGAATGTTAGGCTTTTTTTTTTTATCACCTCTGGAAACCCAGACTGGCATATGGAGATCCAGCCCAAACACATAAGAGTCACTACCAACTTTAAAGCAAAAAAAAAAAAAAAAAAAGACTGAACCTCAAACATATAGTGTTATTTAAAAGTAAATAAAATCAACTGAAAAAGTAGACTCTGTCTAAAGCTACTGTAATGTAGAAAAGTACAATTATTATTTCTAGTTCTTGACAGCTATCAGAAAAATCTGAAAGCATCATAGTTATTTCCTGAACAGCTATTGGACATCTTAAAGTATGACAGTACACAAAGTTTTTGTAAGTTGGAATTCACCATAAATTTGAATGGTTAGTTGGACTTACAAGGATAGCTAATGGCTTCTCTGGAATAAGAATAAACCTTAGAGGGGAACAGCTCCCCCGAGGACAGGCTGAGATTGGGCTTACAGTATTACAAGTCAGAATGGCCCCAATATGAGTAGTTCAGGATGGCTCTGCATATCTGCGGCCATTTTGTTTCCATAAGAGTTGTAAGGTTGCTTTTTCTATTACTGTGAAGAAAGGAGCTGGAATTTTTATTGGGATTGCCTTGAATCTGCAGACTGATTTTGGTAGGATGGCCATTTTTACAAGATTAGTTCTTCTGATTTATGAGCATGGGAGGTCTTTCCACCTTCTAGTATCTTTCTTGGTTTCTTTCTTCCATGATTTAATGTTTTTATTGTAGAGGCATTTCATTTCCTTGAATAGGTTTATCCCAATGTCTGGCCTATCTTTTTGCTTCTCTTTGTTCCTCTCTCTTCCTTTACATTTCTTTTCTTTTTGAAGCTATTGCAAATGAGATTCTTTCCACAACAGGTTATATACAAAATTTCAGTCTCCCTGCAAACCCACTGAATTGGAATCTGCATTGATAAGAAATGAGAAGCCATTGCTGTCCATGGGAACACTTTGGATGCAGTTGCCTAGAGCAGAGGACAGAGGAAGACAGGTGGAAAAGCTCCCAGGCAGACACGGATGCCGAATGTTCTAGTGGCCAGAAGCAAGTCATCTCTAGTCAATAACCAAGAGTCACTTTATGGAAACACTTCATGTGAATAGAACAAGTAACAAACCATGGATTTGGAACTGAGCAGACAGAAAATATTAGTACTGTTTCATACTTAAAAACCATACAAGCCCAGGAAGGCACAGCAGCAGATGGTAAGTGACATAAACACACAGAATATGAGCAGGATGCCACATATCGGCAAATGAGGGTTCTTGAGCCTTGCTAGTTTGCTTCAGGTTTCTTAACATCATTTGCTGAACTAAGTTCCATTGACTTTCACTTCCATGCCACCAGTACTGATGTAGGCAAATGCCATGAATTGTTTAGCAACCTGGGACCCCACTTCTCTTGGGCTATATTCATGCCCACGCCTTTCCTAATGGTAATGCATTCAGCAGCCTGAAACTCTTCTGTGCACATACTATGCACAACCCTCCCTACTCCAAGTAGTATACCTAGGAACCTGTTAGCAACTTAGAACCCCAATTACATAGATCTCTCTTCATACCACTCTCTGAACTTCTTTTCCCTTTAACAACCATCTTATTTAGACAGAGCCTATTCAATCATGCTCTACTTATGCCCAGGCAAAAGAGGAGAAAGACAGATGGGATTAAATTGTTTTGAGGGGCATGAGCAATAAAGAAGCTGTGTCCTCAAAGTAAACTTTTAGGGAGCATCCCCTATTTATCATCTTGAAATGATCTTATAACCTAATCTACAAGTGAAAACAGAGGATGACCCAAACTATGCCATTTGGTAAGCATCCTATTTCTCTTTCAGACCCCATAAAAGGGATCCCAGGTTATAGCCTTGAGCTCCCTCAGTCATGAATCCTACTGTCAATCTTGGCACTGGATCTGACCTGTTCTATCACTTTGCCTTGAATGAAACTTCCTGGATACTTAGCAATAGGTGTGAACTTTGACTTCTTTCTTGAATAAGAGGCCAAGAACATGAACAGATCCCAACCACCAGGAACAGCCCCAAAGGGAGTCATCTGCAATCCATTCCCTGGGAGAAGGCATCAACAAGTCATCTCAAGCATATAATTTTGTGGCTCTAACAGTGGTTCTCGTCAAATCTTCCATCTGTTTTCCTGGGCTTCCCAGACTCAATTGAACTTGCTTTTCTCCATGCAGTGAATTCTAAGCCATGGTTTATAGACAAAAATCACCAGATCTTCCTTCCTTCTGAGCTGGGGTATTAAAAGGCTGGCAGTTTCAGGGGTCTTTTTTTTCTATCTGCATATCTAAAAATCAATATAGTACAATAGACTGAATGAAAGACATGAGAGTACAGCTGTCCTTTATTAAGATACACAATGAAAAGGATTGTGGTGATGGGAAACAAAGCCATAGCTTTCACTATTTTGCTTTGTAGATTATGGCTGTTTCCACAAAGTGTTATTTATATGTCATGAACTGCATAGATCTTTAGTTGTAAGTGTATTGGTTCTGTTTTTTTTTCATTTATGTCTTTTCTTTTCCTATGTAGCCCAGGCTGGCCTTGAACTAATAACCAATTTTTCTGTCTTGGCTTACTCTGTGTACTGGCTGAGATTAAAGGTATGGACCATCATGCATGATGAAAATGATACCTGTTTTATTTTCTATTTTTTAATTTTTTAATCAGAGTCCTAATACTAACAGATAAATCTGTAGGTAATACCCACATTTAAAAAGTCTTCAGGGGCCAAAGGATCTTGGAACTTCAACTTTGAGAGTGACTATTATCAGGGGTAGAACACCCAACCACTTAGAGAGCCAAGAGATGTAGGCAGGTGACGGCCCATCCCCTAATGTTCCCTCTCAGGAGGAAGCAGGAGGCAGATAGGACTCTTTGTGGTATCATACCACAGGGATTGGATGGTAATTAGTTTCTCAACAAAATCTCATCTTAACAAGCAGAAAATAACATACAGGCCAAACATAATTTATGGGACCAGAAGAGCTTCATAGAACATGACTTTCTCTCCTTCAACATTCTTTTAATGTCAGGCACCCTTCCCTTCCTAATCATGCCTGGTGCTCAGCATGTATCTCATAGCTCAGCTTCTTCTTGGAGCAAGGCTCTAGGCTTTTAGAGAGACACATGAAAAGCTAGCTTCCTTTCATCAGCTGCTCTTCAAAAAACTGCCTCATTCTTCCAAGCACAGAGTTAAGACAATGAGTGATTCACCTCTCCAACAGCAGAGGTGCTCTGAGATACCACTTTCTATCATTCCGAAATATCAGTGGGGCAAAACTCTTAACAACCAAAAGGTCAAGCATGTTCTTCAGGGAAAAGCCATTAGACCAAACCTACTGCAGAGCTACACATAGGTAGCAGCAGGCAAATAATAAAAGCAAATCTTAGAGTCATTGTTAATGGTTACTTAGACCAATGCTGTGGTCAGGGGCATTCAAAGCTTTCCTCGTTAAGGTTTTGTGACAATCCCCTGACAGTGGGAACAGGATCTATCCCTGGTGCATGAGCTGGCTTTTTGGAGCCCATTGCCTATGGTGGGACACCTTGTACAGCCTTGAAACAGGGGGCAGGGCTTGGACCTGCCTCAGCTGAATGTGCCAGGCTCTGCTGACTCCCCATGGGAGTTTCAGAGGAACCTCCTTTTCAGAGGAGGGGATGGGTGATAGGCTGGAGGGGGAATCCTGGGGGGGTAAAGGGGAAGGGATGAGGTGGGGGAATCTGTGGTTGGTATATGGAATGAATAAAAAATTTCTTAATTAAAAAAAAATCCCATGAGTGACACACTAGTATCTCTTCTATATTTTAGAAGAGGAAAGTAAGGTCCAGAGTAGTTAAACAACTAGTTCAAGGCTACAGAGCTAGGTGGTGGGAAACCATGTTCTTATTACCACACTGCATGCACTCTTGTGTTTCAGAAAGCACCATGGAATGTGCATGAAGTTATACAACTGTGACTGTCTGTCATCAATGGCCCCCACATCCCAGCCTATTCCACACATTATGTCTTCCCTTCAGAAGCAGAAGCTGGTGCTGATTTTTACAAAATTAGCCATACCCTTCTCCATCTTTCTAATGTTACATTTGGTGTGATGTTTCATTACTAGGGCATGTGGTATGCTAATTAGTTCTTTTATAGGAATGGAAGTGGGGAGAAAGGAAGCAGTAAGGAGGAAGAGGAAATTGAAGGAGAACCTAGGCCGACACAGAGGAATAACAGGGCAGCACCCTCCCCAGGAAGGACCAGAGTGTTTCTTCCTTCCCAACTACGCCAATGCTTGACACAAGCACTGCTTCCCTTTAAGGACCATTGTCTTAGTTTGCTTTTATTACTGTGGGAAACAACCTCAAGCAAAAGCAAAGTGAGGAGGAGAGAGATTATTTCAGCTTACAGCTTACAAGTCCGTCATCAAAGGGAGTCAGGCTGGTACCTGGAAGCAGGAACTGAAGGAGAGGCCACGGAAGAATGCTGTTTACTGCTGGCTTCCCATGGTTTGCTCAGCCTCCTTTTTTTCCAGGGTTGGAGGTCAGGGAGGAGGATAGATGACTACCTGCCTAGGAGTGGTATTGTGCATAGTGGCCTGGACATTCCCACACCAATCGTTAATCAACAAAATGCCTCATGAACATACTTACAGGCCAGTCTAATAGAAACAGTTCCTCATCTGAGGTTCCCTCTTCCCAAATAACTCGTTTGTGTTAAGTTGACAAAAAACTAACCAGTACAGAGGATATAAGATAGAGGACAACAAGGGACAGGGACAAATACGATCAAAATACATTATGTATATGTATTAATTGTCACAACAAAACCTATTATTATGTATGAATAATATATAAATAGGAACATTAACAAAAAGTGAGTGTAGATCAAATCAACTCATTTCTGGTTGGCCTTATATCTATGTACAGGAAAAGATTATTGTAATGTTCACAGACAAATATAAAAAAAAAGGGAGAAGAAACAGTAATGGTGTTCTTTTTTGCATGTAGGCAAGGCTGGATGACAGACAAATACTGAGGAAGGATAAGAAGGTTGATATTTGGAATTAGAAACATCTCAGTGAGCCCTTGAGGGCTCTGGGAGACAGGCCCAGCACCATTAGCCGTGGGCATCAGCATCTCCAGGTGGAAATGCAGAGGAAAGGAGACAGATGTGGTGCCTTTCCTGGCTCCAGGCATAACAGTAGCAGCATGTCAGTGGACACCAGAGGGCTGGCTGCTGAATGCAGCCCCAGACCTTGTGGGGAATTCTACAACAGAGGGCTGAGAGAGCAAGTAGAAAAGGCCAAAGACAAACATGTTTTGAAAAGGCTGATTTTAGAAGCACAGCTTAGGTCTACTGGAGACTTCTAAAAGCTATCTGGAAAAGAAAATATTAGGGCTGGATTGTTAAGGAGACATTCAGACAAAAAGAAAATAACCAAGAGAATCAAATTATTTTGGGTTTATTATTACAAAATTCCCACATCATGTCCAAGTATCCCTGAACTCTAGAATTGAAGGGTTAAAAGTTTGAGCTCAGCAGAGATTCAAATTGCCCAGCTTCCTGTGCACCTTGTCTATTGTTTGAGAAAAATAAACTACATTTATATCAGGTGGAACTTACTCTTCTTCGTTGTCAGTCTTTTCTGTTAAGCATGTAAAAGCAAGGGTTTGGTGTGAACCCTCTTTGTGTTTCTGTGATGCCCCTTGTCAGTTTTGGTGGCTTTTGATATGCTGACTGGGTAGTCTGCTGTAAAATAGTAAGTGTTTTGTTCCTAATGATTTGGCATTTTTAATAATGAGAAGTGCTCTGAATGGGAAAGTTTTTTTTTAATTTCCTTCATCAAACATTTATGGAATCCCACAGCTTGACAGAGACTACATGCTTGGGGGTTCATGTAATTACAATGAAAATCATTTCTATCTCTGGAAAACTTACAGAGGTTTTGAGAAATAGAACATATACATAAACATACACGTGCACACATGCACACCACACAAACACACACACACACACACACACATACACACACACACACAGCAGAATCACACCACAAACACACACAGAAACACAGATATAGACACAGACACACACAGGGACACACACACAGAGGAACACACACGCACACACTGTTGTGTAGCTGTTTCCTCAAAATTAAAACACTCCTTACTAGATGGAGGAGGAAACCTCCTATGTCTCAGGAAGCTGCCAAATCTACAATATCAGGACACTCGGCAAGTTACATAATTCACAAGACCCTCTACAAAATTATAAAAACAATCATGGGGGAGTGGGAGGAGGGATGAGAGGGGGACCTGTGGTTGGTATGTAAAATGAATAAAAAAAATAAAAACAACAACAAAACAAAACAAGAAAAACAATCAACAATTGTTGGAGAGAGGAGGATTTCTGGTGAACTTGCCTGAAAGTTGTATAGGAAGCTCCAGGAATGCAGGTTTTGTGAGCCATCACCCCTACTGCCTTTGAGTCATCCACACTCCTTTGAGTCACCCATTACCTATGCTCCTATAAATAACTGTAATAAGCTGCTCGCATGACTTGTGAATTTTTACTTTGATCTGTTATTGTTTCCTAGTCTGGAGTGAAGAGACATCTGTTCACATGTCTCCAGTTAAAGTCAGATAACTCATATATACATACACATGTATAAAGATGTCTGTGCGCCATGTTCACAAACAGAATGCCAAGAACCTGAATCTCAGACCGTGATTATGTTCTAGGATTGGCCACATCTACTCACAAGTCCAGGGTCTCCTTTAAAGACACCCATAGGCTATGCAGATTTGAAGGCATGCTGAGGGATTGAGCAGTCTTCATGAATCCTGCAAAACTACACTAAAGAAAGCCAACAAAACATGCCCAGATCCTTTTGATCAAATGCTCATTGCCTTTCAACATTGCCCCCCTTACAGGGTAGCCTGTCATTTTCCAGAGAAATAAGCACAGAGTGGCTTCATTGCCATCTGGACTGACTCTCCAGACACTTGCCTGAATCCCAGGGTCATGCGACAATGAAAGAGCGGGCAAGGGGAAGCAATGCTGTAGTGCCAGCAGTAGCGGTGACTGTGGAGATGGTGACAACATTTTGGTGGGAGCAGCAGGTGGATGAAGGCAATGGAGGTGGTGCCAGAAGAGGCAGTACTGGCTGTGCTCCTGCATAGCTGCCATCAGGCCCACAAGCCCTGACCAAATTCCAGGAACTTTGGGCTATTACACAAAAACCAGACCATCCAAACCTATGAGGACTTTGAAGCCATCAGTGGAAGTATTGGTCATAGATGCTGCAGACGTGGCCTTCAAGGTATAATTTTCTAAGATTACAGCACCAAGGAGTGAGGAATAGAGCTCCCCTGGTGCAAAGTAAAATGTTCTCTGCAGTATTTGGGGCCATATTTGTGTCTTGAAGAGCATGTATGAGAGACCATCATTTTTGTGGCTCTTACTATATTATTTCCCAGCAAAGGAAATCAAGTCTGGGAATGAACAATAACTGTCTTTTTAATTCCAGAAGTCTGGTCCATTACATAGCTATGTCTCCTAAGTTAAAGCATTCCCTTATAGTAGAGGATACTCTTTGGTGAACTTGCCTGAAAGTTAGGTAGAGAGCTTCAGGGATGTGGCTATCTTTAGTCTGAGGTGGGCCTTTCACTTGAGCAGATGCCTTTAAATTATCCATGATACTGTAAGGAGCCCCAATAAATGCATTGATTCACCAAGTTAGACTTGGATGGAATAGTTTCTTTGGTCTTTCTCTGGTGTTCTATCTGGGGTGACACTTACTCATGTCTACTTAGGAAAAATCACACATGACCAAAATTTTTGACTCTGAACTCCATGCTCATGCATTTAGAAGAAATCAACTTTGTTCAGAGATGTGCTAAGTTTTGTTATGAACTTACATACAGATAGATAATTACATTAAAAGCATCACAGTGGCACTTAGTAGTGCAAGACTGGCTGTATGATGGCTGGAAGAGAAAGTATATATAGCCACAGTAGAAGAATAAATGGACTTCTGAGTTGCTGGTAGGAACAGAACTCAGGTGTAAACTGCCAACACTGAGACACAGAAAAAGGGACATGACAGAGGAAAAGTGAAGTGGACCCACTAATAAATGTATTCACCTATTATCAGGGTTAGTCTTTGTGCACTACAGTTAAGTATGTGGGGAACAAATTGAGCTCTA
>CABHPH010146656.1:0-21573 GCA_902168325.1 Peromyscus nudipes | reverse complement strand
TTACTGGCTTGCTCACCTATGACTCATCCTGTTTTCTTAGACAATTCAAGTCTGCCTGCCCAGGGAGGAGGGTGTGCCTTACTTTGTGGTGATGGCCTCCTAATGTCCATCTTTAATCAAAGAAATGCCCTACTGACTTGCCACAGACAATCTGCCTGGGCATTTTCTCAACAGAAGTTCCTCTTCTCAAATAACTCTAGCTTGCATCAAGTCAACAAAAACTCAAGTAGCACAATTGGCTACTGAGGACTAACAAACATACCTCACCCTCCAAATCAAGTTGAGTTCTTGATTCAATTTGCATTTCTTGAATGATAAGTGATATTGAGCATTTTCCCCTGTGCTTACATTCCATCTGTACATCCTTTCTGGCAGTGTATCCATTTAATGCTTTTAGTGACCAGATAGTTGTTGCATTTGAAGTTGTAATATCCAAAACTCAATACATTTGAAGATATAATCAATGAAATCTGTGTTACATATTACATCTCTACCACTGGATACATATTTTAAAACATAGTATTTTACTTCATGAATGCATAGAACTATGATTTATCAATTTAAATAATGCTGGTTTGAAAAACATACATTGAATACCTCATACCTTTCTTTGTTATCACTCAAAGAATGAAGAACAATAGAACATGAAAGAAATTGATAACTTGAGGATGATAATATTTTTGTTAGTTCTATAATAGACCCTGATGAACACAGCTGACTAGCTTTTATATTTTATGCAACTACAGGCATTCATGAATCTGCAGAAAGTATTTTATTCATGCAGCTCCCTCTGAGGACCTGAGTGCTTTGGAAGTCAGGGTTAACATTATCCCATTAATCCATAGTTTCAGTAATTATAAAAATATATGTTCTTTTTAGTTTCCTAAAAAAAAAGGTTTGTAATTAAAAGTTGAGAAAAAACAGAAAATGTTAATTAACTCACTAATTTCTATAATTACAAGGTTATTCGTATCAGGACAACTATTAGGTGATGCTTGAAGAATTTGAAATCATTTAGTAATTAAAATCTGAATGAAGTGTTGGAGAGTTTGGCTGGCATAACACAATCTTCAGTTTGCAGAATACATTTCAACCATGAACTTAGAATTTTTCATAAGTTCACCTGATCACAGATTTTTTTTTTAATAAAGAGATGGTGAAGTTTTTTCCTGGAATTTTTTTACTCTGTGAGACAATTATCCCTTGAGAGATGAATTTGCTATGTAGTGTTGACTACTTGTATATGAGACTGGCATGTAATGCTTGCCTATCCTTTTTCCCCTCTACTTTGTACTTAAAAAGAGCACAATTTCAAAAATATCACTTAGAAGAATAAATGTCTATTCATATGTTTTGCTACTCTGCTTTGGAAGGACATTTTATTCATTTACTCATTTATATATTCATTTTGGAGGGAAATGATATTGCAAGTCCTTCCACATGACTTGTTCCAGATCAATCCCTAATGAACGTGTTGAATGAATAAGCTGAGGGAATGTGGCAGTCAGATTTTTAAAGGATAGCATTCTTTTCTTACAGTAAATAATGTAACAATCTAAGTAGGGGGATAACTTCTGTTTTTCAGACACTTTGCTATACCATAATTCTAGATCTATGCAAAGAAAAATTCTGTCTTTACAGCAAAGTGCTGTATACCCTGAGAAGAGAATGCAGCAGTCTGGTCAATAAAGTCCTTGGCTACAGAGTGGACTGAATTGCCCTTGACCTTGAAAGATGATGAATAAATATTATGTGTGGTAGTTAAATTAATGCACAGGAAAGTTAAATGACCCAAACTAAAACTAACAATGAATCTATTCTTCATTCATTCATTCATTCATTCATTCATTCATTTAATGAATATTTAATATAAGAGCACTATTTGACGGGTGTTGACAGCATATAAAGAAATAAAAAAAAAACACTCACTAATCCAAAAATGTCATAATTTTTAAAAAGAGGAAAGATTCTTATACCCTGGATTACAATATGAAGACAGATCTGTCCTTTTTTCCCCCCTCAAAGTCCCATAGTGCCCAGTGGAGGATTATTTAGGCATGCTTGTTTGTTTGATCATTCTAGACATTTATAGAACGCTCTAAAATAATGCACAGTATGAAATCAGCCTTGAAAATGAATAGAATTTTCTCAGCCAAAAGGAGGAGAATCTCTTAAATAAATGACAGGACCAAAAGTAAACCTTCAGTTGCACCTCATTTACTGAAATTTCTAATCAGCAATGAAACTGTGCTCGTACTAAAAACTTTAGTACACACTAGCTCTGTGTTGACGACTGTGAAGGGGCAAGGACACAGTGATGAACACCATCCTAGTGCTGACAGCTCACAATCACGGCAGTCACGGTCAGGTAGAATTACTAGGGAGCAGAGTCAAAAAAAGGATTTTCTGAAAAGGGTTGGACAGTAAAGATTTTAGGCTGTGTTAACCATAATTTCTCCATGGGGATTACTCAACTCTGGTCTTGTCCCATGAAACAAGCCATAGATCGTATGCAATTGAATCAGTGTATCTTTATCTGAGTAAAACTACATTTATCAATATAGATATTTGGCACAATTTGAGATACATGCTGCTGTGTGGCAGTCATTGCAAAGAAAAAAAATGAATGACTTCATGATAAAAATCTATAAAGATGTAGAGTAAATCACTTGGAATAACTTATAAAACAAATCATAGACAATAACAGATGAGTAGCTTCACTCGTAAAGAAATTCAAATGAAAAGAACATTGGGATATTTACACCTTTCATATGGTAGAAATTTTAAAAAAATAAAATAAAATAAAACATGTACCAAAGATTGAAAATTTGCTATTCTTCTATAGAACCATCTATATGAAAAATTATGAAGTTTAAAAGAAAAAACGTACATGAGGCAAATGTTATGAATTTTTATTTTGCAAGTAAATTACAAGTATATATTTACAGGCCTCCTAGAAGACACTATGAGCAACATTACTATTTTTTCTTTCTTTTTTTATTTTATTTATACTTTTTTCATTTTACATACCAACCACAATTCCTTCTTTCTTCTCTTTTCTCACTTCCCTGCCACCTCACACCCCCCACATCCACTTCTCATGGGGGTAAGGCCTCCCTTGGGGAATGGACACAGGCTTGCATACCAAATTGAGGCAGGACCAAGCCCCTCCTTGCGGCATAAAAGCTGAGCAAAGTATCCCACCATAGGGAATGGGCTCTGAAAAGCCAGTTCATGTACCCTAGACAGGTCCTGGTCCCACTATCAAGGTTCCCACAAACACATCAAGCCGTACAACTATCGGTGACCACCAGAGCCAGAGAACCTAGGCCTTACTATCTCTATTTTACAAAAGGAAAATTGTCAATCCAGCTTGCTAAGTAGCTTGTCCACCTTGTGAGGGAGCTAAGGCCATGTTTAAAATCACAGCAATTCACGTGTAGTCTTAGATTTCCAAATTCTGTACTATGCTTGCTCTATACTAGGAAAATTTATTACATGGATCCTGTTTTTATTACTGCCACTCTGCAGTTAAATGTTTACTCAAAAAAAAATGGAAACACATGATCTAAGGACTGAAAATTAGAAGCTCCCCGAATATCAAGTAGTGGATGACTGGAGAAAGAATCATTTACACAACTTAATACACTCTAGTTCTCTAAAATGTGATGGGGTGACTATGTGAATAGACAGAAGAAGGTAGCCATGTACAGGTTAAGTGAAAAAATTAAGGGTGATTTAAGGCATACACAGGAAGAAGCACGTGAGTTTTATGTTATTAATCCTGTACTGTTTCATATTAAAAAAAACATGAGGACACACAAAACTTTTGGCTCAAGCACGTTCTTAGAACCAATCCTCATAAATCGTGATAGTAACTGTTCATATATAATATGTACACATCCTTCCAGAAACACCAAATCGCTCCTAGACTTCTTATGGTAAATAGTACAGTGTAAGTGCTAGAAAATAATTATTATGCACTGTATTGTATTTAATCAGTAATTTTCCCTTGTACACATGGTACAACACACATCAGCATCCATGTGGCATTTTTTCAGCATTTATCTATTTCTTTCCTAATCTGTATTTTTTCTGGTCATGTACATCTTGTGTAAGGCTGAGGTTAAAGTTTTCCTTTTTAAAAATCTACTGGAATATTTTTTTCCTACTTGATCTTAAAGTCATGTATTGGTTGAGTCTACAGATGTAGAACTCATTCATGCAGCAAGCTTGTGTTGTTTACCAAAAAAATAATGGGAGCTAAGCAAAGCATTAATATCTCTTGTTATTTATTGTGTTTAGGCATAAATATTTGTATACCTTAGGCAAAGAAGTGTGAATAATGTTCCTACTAGTTTAACATTGTCCTATTAAAGGAAAAGAAAATTGTGCATATGCTTTTCATTTTCCATCATGCATTGTGTTCTTGGACTGTGAAATGGTGTCTGGAGTGTTTCGTCCTGTCATGTCCCGTTTCAATGGCCATTTTCTGCTTTGAGGCTACCTTGGAAAGCAATCATTTAGTATCCTTGCTTACGGCCATTCTATTCCCAGCTGAGAGTCACAGCAGAGCAGAGTGAACATTACATTCCATCTTGAGCATCTCTGGTTTATGGTTTCATTTGCCTTGTTCAACATCATTTCCATCTTCCCTTGTGCTTCCGTAGGATAATGGGTGAGGTGATTGAACTGAAAAGTCCCTGGCCAGCACCGTGTTTGGAAATAGTGATTATTGCAAGTGGCGCTGAACAAGTGGCTTCCTTTTCATTTTCTAATTATTACAGACTCAATTGCTTACTGAACACAAAACAGGTTTAAAGCCAACTGACATTTCCTTGGACAGTGCAAAAAACACAGTGTGGACACTGGCTTTCACCAGAGATGTGACAGAATAAATGGAGAGGGATTACTGCTAAAGAGGCACAAGGAGCCACTTTGCTTTTAAGTTCATTTCTCAACTTCCCCTGCACATTTGAAATATCTAGGAAGCTTTAATTCAACTCAGTTGATCCTATACCCACAGAGCATGATTTCATTAATCTGGACTTGAATCCACACCAAGGATGAAGGGTTTGGTCATTTTCCAGACAATATAGCTAGAAGTGATAACTACTGTTATGGATCCTTTATTTT
Organism: Peromyscus nudipes; assembly: GCA_902168325.1. Lineage (NCBI taxonomy): Eukaryota > Metazoa > Chordata > Mammalia > Rodentia > Cricetidae > Peromyscus > Peromyscus nudipes. Next base: position 16,437 of record CABHPH010146656.1, on the reverse strand, counting down.
AGGGATTACTTTTGGATAAGATACTTTAAAGATATATCTCCCATCCTCCTGATAGACTCATCTCCCTTCTTTAGCTTAGGAATCTCCACTGAAGCTGTTGTTAGTAACACTTTTATCCTGTCTCTTTTGTTTGTTTTGAAACAAACACTGGGACAAACTGGCATTTGAAAGATACCAGCAGCCCTTCTTATCTTATTTCATTTACTGACATATTAATCTAACCATGTTTTACACATACAGAAATTAAAGATCATATTGACATTCACATTAATAAAAACATAATAAAGGGCTTTTCTGGTCCTTGAATTAAAATTCTTAATTATTGCTTTTAGAATTTTTTTTTCACGTTTTGAATTTTTAAAAATGGGCTCATGTAGCCCAGGACAACTTAAACCTTCCTAAGTAGCTAAGGCTGACCTTGAACCCTTGAGCTCCTTGCTTGATAGGGTTATTGACTTCTCTCAGCATGCCTTGCTAATTGTGGTAAGCTGTAGTTTAAGTTGAATAGCTAGGACCTGGCTAATGTGTACTATACCTACAATGCTAGACATGTAGGAAACTGAAAGCAGATGACTAATTTAGCTTAGGAGGTCAAGATCAACCTGGAAATATAAGGAGAACCTGGAGAGGGAGACTAGACCAGAGGGATAGGAGAAGATATGAGAGGAAAAGAGAGAGGAGGAGAGTGGAAGGGAGGAAAGAGAGGAGAGAGTTTCAAGGATATCTTCAAGATTTTCAAAGCCAATGATTTGGAGTTTTGCTTGAATTTTATCACATTTGTTGAACTCAAATCGGAGTCATATAAGTTTATTTTACTCTTCATTGGTTTTAGAGATATTGTGATATTAAAAAAACACTCTTTGTTCTACATTATAGAGCTTTCCATTGTCTTCTCTCTTCTGATACCAAAATAAAATGGTTAAGATAGACATAAGACAAGAAAGGATTACAAGGATTACGCTTTAAATTTTCTGTAACACAAAAGACCTGTTATTCTTACGAAAAGAATATAGCCTTATTATTCTATCAATAATCAGAACACATTTCTTGTCTTCTGAAAAGAATGACATGCACATTGCTTCTCTCCACTAAAGTGGGAAATACTTGCTTTTGTTTAACTGCATTTGTGTAAGTCACTACCATGGTAGCAGAGCACTTTGACAAACATGTGATTTTTTTAACACAAACAACTTGAAGTCTCCAAGTTGAATTTTAATGTGTCTCTTTTATATCAAAACATAGAGCATATTGATTGATTTAAATTTGTAAGCTTTTTGTTGTTATTGGAGGTAATCTAGAGTTTAACATGATTGTCCATTCAATAACAGCAACCATTCTGTTGTTAGTGTCTATCTCTATTTCTAAAACTTAAAAACACAGTTGAATCTTATGCAAAACAGTGGAAAACTTCTATCCAATATGAAAAATAACTCAAACACTCTGTTAACATGACCACCATACCCATGGTAACCAAGTAGTTTCTAAAGTACTTAGATGTCAACAGCAGCATCTCCTGTGAGCTTGTTAGATATTCAAATGTGGGGCTGGAGAGATGGCTCTGAAGCTAAGAGCTCGGCCAGAAGATCCAGGTTTGACTCTCAGCACCCATATGGAGATGAATAATAGTCTGTAAGTACAGCTCCAGAGGTCCTACCTTCTTCTTCTGGCCTTCGTGGACACTGCATGGATGTGGTAAACAAACATACAAGGAGGCAAAATACCCATACACATAAAATAAAACCATATCTAAAAAAAAATAATTTTTTTAATGAATCAAATAAGTGGGTCCCATTCCTAACCTAGTGAAACACACACCTAAGAGTCTAGATTTCTAGTCTTTATTTGTTTTTAATTTTTCAAAAAATGACTTATTCATTTTTATTTAATGTGTACGAGTGTTTTCCCCTAAACTTTTGCCTAGAACTGGAAATTCCATGTGACTGAAAGCTGCTATGTGGATGTTAGGGAATGGAACCTTTATTCTCTGCACCAATAGCAAGTACTCTTAAACACTGAGCCATCTCACCAGCTTCCGTTCTAGCTGTTTAAACAGGGCTTTAATCTGCTGCTAATACTTGGTAATGTTGAAGCACTCTGTCCCTGAATTGGAAGCTCTCCGAAGGTCGAGGTCATGGCTTCCACAATCCTGCAGTCCTCATTGATTGATGCAACAGCCTTCTGAACCACAGCAAGAGCTATGAAGTGATTGTCTCACCGTCTCACCGAAGGTAAAGCCAACTGATGACCTTTAAAGCAGGAGGGGGTAATTTGACTCTTCCATCATTGCAATCCAAATTTAGCTCATCAGTTCTGTAGGTGCACCTCTAATCCCCTCCTCCAACAGGGTAAGTTCTCCCATGGGGGGACAGCTAAGCCTGGTACATTCAGGTGAGGCAGGACCAAGGCCCTCCCTCCTTTATCAGGTGAGCAAGGTGTCCAACCATAGGCAATGGGATCCAGAAAGCCAGGTCATGCTCCAGGAATAGATCCTGATCACACTGCCAGGGGCCCTTCAAATAGACGCAGCTACACAAATGTCTCCCGTATGCAGTCTAGTCTGGTTCCATGCAGGTTCCACAGCTATCAATCTAAAGTTCATGAGTTTCTTTGAGCTTGGTTCAGTTGTCTCTGTAGATTACCCCATCATGATCTTGACCCGCTCCCTCCTTGCTCGTGTAATCCCTCTTCCCTCTCTTCAACTGGACTCCAGGAGCTTTGCCTGGTTCATGGTTGTGGATCTCTGCATCTGCTTCCATAAGCTACTGGATGAAGGTTCTATGATGACAGGGTAGTCACCAATCAATCTAATTACCAGGGTAGTCCAGTTCAGGCCTCCTCATCACTATTGCTAGTAGTCTAATCTGAGGTTGTCCTTGCCGATTCCTGAGAATTTCCCTAGCATCAGGTTTCTCCCTTACCCCACAATGTCTCCCTCTATCAAGATACCTCTTTCATTGCTCTCCCACTCTGTTCCTCCCCCAGCTCCACCATCCTGTTCCCTCATGTTCTCATGCCCCCTTCTCTACCCTCTATTACCTCCCCATACCCACTTGACTCTTTGGGATCTCCTCTGTTTTCCCTTCCCAAGGTGATCAGTACATCCCTCTTAAGGTCCTCCTTGTTTTCTAGCTTCTCTGGAGCTGTGGGTTATAGTTTGATTATCCTTTGATTTACATCTTGTATCCACTTATGAGTGAGTACATACCATGTTTGTCTTTCTGAGTCTGGGTTACTTCACTCAAGATGATATAAGACATAGCTAGTAGGTGGTGGTGCATGCCTCTAATTCCAGCACTCGGGAGGCAGAGCCAGGCAGATAACTGAGTTCGAGGAAAGAAAAAAAAAAAAAAAAAAAAACAACCACCACAAAAAAATGATATAAAGCAGCTGGATCCTACTATTCTTTAGATACATCTTAGCCTATGCTGTTGATGTAGAATAATGAAAACAGAAAAGAATTGTTTTAAGCTTGGCAGAGATGGTACTTCCAGCCTTATGTGTTGATTGGAGTGTAGATTTCATATAGTGGTTGTAGCTAGGGAGCAGAGGCTAAAGGAAGCATGACTTAAAATGCTATGTTCTTAGAACATGTTCTGACTCATGAACTTTAAATCAACATTTCTATATTATTCTTCCAGCTACTGGCTTTGTTGTTTATAATTGTTGATTCATGTCAATCATACTACTACTAGGTTTGCTTTGGGAAATCTAAATATCCCCTACATCTCATTCCTTATGCTATTATTTCTGATTCTTTCTTAGTCTAAAATGTAAAATTGTGTGCTTTCCTGGACTTTCTTTCACCCTAGCAGAGAACCAGTGAGTAACTATAAACTATATGGCTATTTTCATGCCCCCTTCACTCTTTAGCAATGTAATTAGAGTCAAACAAAAACAATATTGACTAGGTAAGGTGAAATCTTTAAAGAGAGATTGTCACCATCATCATCATCATTGCTATTTATTATTCTTATCATTATTATTATTATTATTATTATTATTATTATTATTATTATTTGTAGGAGAGCAGACATGTGAACTGAATGAAGAAGGATTCTTGCAATGTGAGAGACTTTCTGACCATACAATTAGGAAGAAAGGATATTTCCTTTTACAGAAAAGAGTAAATGAGATTAAACCACTTCATGTGAGCAAGTACACATACAAATGAGGTGATGTAATTAAGGTGATCTGAACAGAAAGAATACTGAAGAATTTTCACACCAAAGTGTGCTTTTTTCTTCTTTATTCTATGCTGACTCTGTGGGAAGGTATTCTAAATTTCAGGGATCTCAGTGTAGAAAAATTTTAAGAATAATAAGCACATGGTACCATGAGGTCACTAGGATCACATGTGGAAAATATTCTGAGTCTAGAATCTGTGTCTCAGACACAGGCAAGTGAGTGATCATTTTTAATCTTATTGGAGTCATATGAGGAAGACTGGTTCTTTGTCTTTTCCAGGGACACAAAAGGGATCCTAGTAGGGTAGTTTCTGAGGGTCATTTTGAACCATCAGTGCATTTGATGATCACAAGGCTGACTGAAGTCAGTTTCAACAGTGTCATATGTTCCACGCAGCTTTTTGGTAATTAGTAGTGCTCCTTGAATGAGAAGAATAAGTCACTTACAGTTGAAGAAGCTGTCAGAAATGTTGAAAAGTGCCAATGATCACAATGGGAACTTTCAAATCCAAGTCTTTCTTATATGAAATTGGCCCTGGTTTTACTCTGATGTCAAAACCAGAATGATTAGGAAGCACAGAGAAGACTATTCCATGTGTTGGGTGCTTGAAACAACACGGGGTAGAAAATATTTCCCTAGAGCAAGGTAATTCAATGCCTCCTTCAGCCACATGTCTTCAGTAAAAATCATTATAGGACAAGGAGGATTCAGCAAAGGCTACAGCACAATTGGCTTTACTGCAAGTATCATGCAAGAGGACGATTTACCGTTTATATCATGTAGAGCTTCTGACCAGAATTTCATTCAAAGAAAGAAATGCATCTACATTAAAAATGAAGGTATTAACCTAAGGCTTTGTTGAGACCTGGAGCATGCCCTTAACTAACTTGAGGATTCTGCTGTCTATGTTCCTAGATTATTGTTGAATAGGCTTTTTGGTGCTTAGACAACCTAGTTGTAAAGAAATGAGGGATTTTTTTGTTTGTCTGTTTGTTTTGCTTTGTTTTGTCTTGTTCTAGTTTTTAGTTCTTGCCATTTTATACTTTCCCATTTGTCTTCTCTTCCAATTTCTCACTGTCCTTCTGTGCGGTCTCTTTCATAATATCATCATAAATGAATCAGCATATTCTCATTTTGTTCATAATTGCTTATGTAAACCTCTGCAACTGAAGTTAGGAAAATCTGGATTCCTGTGTCTGGGAGGCTTTACACCACATTTAGACTACAGATCTGAGCATGTGAAATCATAAAGAATGACACAGTATCATTGTTCAAATTCACACCACACTAGAGACCCTTGTTATGAAAGGATTATGAACAGATTCTCATTGTTTGTTGTTGTTAACTGCAAGTTACAGTTGATTCAGGCTGCTGTCATATGCCATGGGATGACGTTTTGGCCAACAACAATTTGCATATACGGGAGAAGCTATTCCAAATACCTGTGTAGGCTGTGGGTTGTAATTTCCAAAGGGAGTGATTTAAAATTTCATGAAATTTGACCACAAAAGTACCTAATAATACAATTCTAGGAAATTAATTCATCAGCAAGAGACCTGTGACTATATGAAATGATGGCTATGCAATTGTTTTCTCTTTATTTTAGAAGCAGTGTTTTATTCAGCCAAACAAGCATGAAATTTTGTAGATATGGCTTTTAGACATATGCTCCCTTTTCTTTCTAAAGAAGACAGATGTATTTGTTTTCTCTTTTAAAATAAAAGAAAAAACTTGCAGATATACAAGGATGAGTTATGTATACCATGACTGTTAAGGGAAAGTAAAGTGTTGTTAAGATTTAAGAGTTCTATCTACAGATTCCTTTGCTTTGTTTTCAAAGGAGGAAGTTTAATTAAAGAAAAACTTGAGCTCCCCCTTGGGGAAGAGTGTTTTTTATAATGATAACAGTCTTTTCCAGTGGTAATTTTTTATACATAAAGAATGCTTGTTTAGAGCCCACTGGAACTTAACTGAAATGTTTCTATCCCCAGTGGGCTTTCTGATTATCTACTTAGGGAAGAAGACTGATACAATCTTAACAGCTGACATCTGGTACAATTGCCTTCACAGAGGTCTTTTCAAAATGACTTTTAGAAATTGTTTTGTACATATTTTGTCTTTAGGAATGCCATTTAGTCTTATCACCTTCATGTCCTGTTTAAATATCCTCTATTCCAATGTTTGTATCAGATAATGTGGCATGCCCCATTCATTGCTTTCTAAGTCTACATTGTAGGCCAAAAATCTTTTCTAACAAACTGTTTAAGTGGGAAACTCAACAGTCCCTTCCCACTCTGCTTCTTTGTTGTCCCAGATCATCTTTTTTTCTCCTGTAGCATCCAAAACCACAGGTGCCAGACTAAATTGCTTCACCTGTATTCCATCCACCTAGACAGAGGCATGACCAGTCCTGTGAAGGTGTGCCTTCATTTCCAGCAACTGCTGTAAGATTTCAAGTCATCAGCTTGAACACATTAGTGCCCTGTGCAGATTTGACTCCTCCAAGTTAAATTTATAGTACTCCCTTAGATTGTCAGGAGTTACCATTTGTATAATATGAAGCAAGTAGGTGTGTAAACTAACAAACTAATGGATAAATAAAAAGATTAAAGACCTTGCTATACCTTGCACGCTGTGGTTTTATTCCATTAGCTATTTTATTTCCTGAGGCCTACACCATCACCCAAGGGGTGAACCCAATGCAGCTGATAGGAAAGAATAATTTAGGCTTAAGATAGCATTCTGTTGTCACTACCACCTGGGAATCCAAACCAGAGGCAAATCCTCCAAATTCTAAAGTCAAATTTGCCATAGTTTTGGCCTCAGACTGACAGATGAATCTTTCAGATTAAAGCTTGTCTGTGACACATTCTTAATTTTTTTTCTCAAATTGTATTTCACACTTTAGGAGAAATGTTTGAAGGCTGACAAAAAATGATAAATGGAGTAGCTGGTAGATACACACTGCTGTATTTATCTTGTTGCTTCCATATGTTTTCATGAATCAATTTTCATCTCAAGATGTATTTTTTTTTGGTTGAGGATAATTTTATTTTCAAAATGACTACTCACTAATACTTTCCCATTATCACTTTACATAGCTGCTGTCCAGCCCAAGTGAACTCAGAACATTCTAGAAAAATGAACAGAACCACTTAGTAAGCATATGAATGATCGAAAAGTATGTGTGTGTCATGCCTCTTGTTAAAAGCGGTGCCTATATAATATAAAACATTACCCTTCCTGTAGCTGAAGATTTATCTGGTCCTGCCCAGCCCCATGGACCCCACAGCCACTTATAAAATAATCACTCAGAAGCTTATATTAATTAAAACTGCTTGGCCTTTATCTCAGGCCTACTACTGATTAGCTCTTACATTCAAACTCAGCCCATTTCTGTTAATCTGTATGTTGCCACGTGTTCTGTGGCTTTACCTGTGTGCCATTACATGCTGATCCCTGGAAGGCGGGCTGGCATCTGCTGACTCAGCCTTCCTGTTCCCAGAACTTCCCTCAAAATGAATGATCATAGTATGGTTTGATTTATTTATGTATTTTAGTTTAAAAGTATGTGTGGGTACTTGTACAGATAGTGTACTTGTGTGTGGAGTGCAGAGGACAAGCTTTGCTATCATTTGTAAAGAACCATGCACATTATTTGTTGGGACAATGTGTCTCACCAAGACCTGTAGGTAGGCAGACAGGCCAGGGAATCCCAGGTAGCCTCCTGTCTCTGTCTCCTTAACACTGGAATTATAAAAGCAAGCCACAACTCCACACTCATGCTAGTACAACAGACACTTTACTAAGATGTCTCCCCAGCATAATTACTTATTTATAGACATGATCTCACTGTATAGCTCTTGCTGATCTAGAAGAAACTGTGGTCCTGGTTGGCCTTGAAGTCTTAACACTTTTCTTGTCTCACCTTCTCAGGTGTTAGAATTACAGAAATAAACCACCACATCTAGTTCATAATGTGATTGCAGTCTTGAATAAAAACAGTTATTCTTTTCTCACCCAGTTTATGTGTTTGGTTTTATGGGAGACATTCAGGTAGCCTGATCCACCAATATTCATGTGCCTGGTCCCTCAAAAGGGTCACCCTAAGTGAACTAAAGTCATAATTTTTTACATATGTTGTGAAACACTCAAATTTAGATCAAAGATCTGACACATTTGAAGCTGATATTGGGAGAATGATTTTATTCACTACCAACTATATTGTATATGCAATTCCAACATATTTACTTGCAAGCAGTTGGTAAATGTAATAGGTAGAGGTAAATTTGTGATTACAGAAACTGTACTAAGTTGACTGCTAGTAAGTTAGGAAGTGAGAGGAATGGAGATATTGAAAGTTGGGAGTCTATCCCAAGTCTACAGAACCATGATAGAAAAGGAGTCCCAGCCTAATTATTTAAATTCCTTACCTTTTCATTAAGACTCTAACTTTGAATAACCACTGTCTCAGAAGATAACATTTCAACATGAAGCTGTAAATGTATTACTTCTTTCACTTTAGTTTCTTTTTCTTAGGCAAAGTTCTACTTTTTAATATGTGGCCTGATATTTTGTTGGGTATTTCATATTTATTACCTGTCTGTCATTCTCTGTATATCTGAGCACTACCTCATCTCTTACCCATCTGGGTAACATAAACAGAGTTGACACTCTGATTCTCAGCACAGAACTCACCTTTGCATATATATATATACATATATATATGTATATATATATTGGTTTTTCAAGACAGGGTTTCTCTGTGTAGCTTTGGAGGCTGTCCTAGATCTCTGTAGACCAGGCTGGCCTCGAACTCACAGAGATCCACCTGGCTCTGCCTCCCCAGTGCTGGGATTAAAGGCATGTGCCACCACTGCCCGGCACCTTTGCATATATTGTGCTGTGTTCTAGGACCACTCTAGCACATTACCTCCAGTAAACCTTCCCCCACCCTCAGTACCTTCTTATGCCTCCACATACTAAAACTTCATTCCCAGGGCTTGCTGTAGCAGAAAACAAACAAACAAACCACCACCAACAACAACAAAAACAGCAATCTCGTTATCTCCTCTGTTTATTCAAGCGGTTTTCTTCCATTAGAATACACTTCCTCAAATCAAATGTAGAATCTTCGATGTGTATCAACTCCAGTGATCACTAGCTAGGATAAAAATAAAAACATTTGAGTTTGAGTAACTGAATAACCTGAGGAATGGATGGGTCCGTATACATAGATAGATGTGTGGATATATGTGTAGATAGATGCACAGGTAGACAGTCTATACTCAACAAGTAGTGGCTGTCTAGATTTCATTTAAGGTTAGTAAAATTGTAAATCCTACAAAAGACTCATGGAACCGGGCAGTGGTGGCACATGCCTTTAATCTCAGCACTTGGGAGGCAGAGCCAGGCAGATCTCTGTGAGTTCGAGGCCAGCCTGGGCTACAGAGTGAGTTCCAGGAAAGGCACAAAGCTACACTGAGAAACCCTGTCTCAAAAAAACAAAACAAAACAAAAAAACAAACAAACAAAAAGACTCATGGGCCAGAATGTATTTCTTATGAAAAGCTCATTGACATTTTAGCTACAATGTTTCTAAACTTTTATGTAAACATGTTTTATCTCTTGAGTTTTAAGAGGCACTGAAAATATCTGGATATATTAGGTTTCTCTAAAGAAACTTAACTGAGAGAATGAACACATTACAAAGGAGACTTATTAGTTGGCTTACATAATACATGGTGGGTTACCAAATAATGATTGCTGGTATAGCAAAAAAAGGCTAAGAATCTGCTAGTTGCTTAGGACATAAATCTGGATAACTCAGAAATCACAATATGGTAATGAAGGCTTGGAGGTACCTGATATACCATAATTCTTCAGTTAGTGTTGGAAAGCCATATAATGCTGGTTCATAAGTCAGCAGAAGATGGTAGCAATGATGATAGTAACAGAGTAAATGCATTCACAAGCAAGAAGCAAGGTTAAACAGGCAAAAGGCAATAAATTTTCCCTTAGATCTCCTTAATTCTGGACCATTGCCTGAACATACCATGCTCTCTGAGGGAGGTTTTTTTTTTTCCATTTAGTCTGTCCTACCTACTTTTCACCCAAATATTCTTAGAGACTTAACCAGAAGTGTATCTTGGTTGATTCCAGATCCAATCAATTTGACAACTAAATTTAACCACCAAACCATTGCATATTAATATAACAGAAAAAGCAATAAATAAAGGAAGGTACACTTGAATTTCTTGACAATCCACTTATTATGTCTTAGTTAGGTTTCTACTCCTGTAATAAAGACCATGACTAAAAGCATCTTGGGGGACAAAGGGTTTATTTCAGCTAACAGGTAGTAGTCTTTTATCAAGCCAAGTCAGGGCAGTAACTAAAACAGAGGCCATGTTGGAACAATGGTTACTGGCTAGCTTCTTCTGACTCGCTGGGTTTGCTTTCTTACACACCCTAGGACCACCTGCCCATGGTTGGCTCTACCTACATTGGGCTGGGCCCTGCCACATCAAGTGTCAATCAAAAAAATGATTTCCTTACAGGCCACTCTGATGATGAGAAAACCAACCAATTTTCTCAGCTAAAGTTCCGTCTTGTCAGATGACTCTAGCTTTTGCCATATTGACATAAACTAACACACATATTACATACATGGTCTGACTGGGCGATTTAATAATAAATAATCTTATCTGTTCTTTATCATTATATAGCATTGCATTGCTATTCTAATTTCATATATAATACTCATTACATGTAGCATAAGCAGATCAATACTGCAGGGGCAGTAGGATTGAAATTCTGTTCAGAAAATTCATGTAATAGGAGGATGCTCACATTCTTAACTTGTGTTCCTTAAACAGATTGTAAATTGATGGGTGTGTGGCCTCTTTTCCTTTGTTCTATCACCTGCTTCTATTGTTCCCAAATGCTAGTCTGTGTTTTTTCTCTCTACTCTCTTTCACTATTTCTCTAGGTTAAAAATTTGCTTTTCTTTTTCTAGTACTTAACGTGACACTGAGACCAAAATGAAGCTGCTGGCTTGGGAAGGAGTAGAATTCCCCAATAATGTGCAAAAACATCAAGTTTTTTTTAACTTGTTGGAAGAAAATCAATTTTTCAGTGTCACAGATAAAGAAAATTAGATACACACTCTTTATAGCCATGTGTTCATCTCAGTAAAGTAGACATGATATTAGAGTCAGGTGTGTGTGTGTGTGTGTGTGTGTGTGTGTGTGTGTGTTTGTATGTGTGAGTCAGACAAATTATCCATGGCTTCTTTAAATGAGTCATTAACTCATAGATTTTTAAATGAAATAAATTTGTTTTCTACTAATCAACTCTCCATAATAATACATGTGTTACTAAAAAGAAGGAACGAAGTTGTCATCATTCTTTTTCATTTTCATTTTGTTTTTATTGTTTGCATAGAGGCCTCCTTTTTACATTATTTATCTATTGTTGTTTGAATTGTGACTAGTGAAAAGATATAAATCTTAACCCCCACATCTGCAAAATATGTTCTTATTTTTGCACAGAATTTTTATAGATATAGTAGGTTTTAATGAGCTCCCAGTGGATGAGATTTGGCACTGAATCCAGTGACTAGTGTCTTTCCTAGAAGAGGCCAAAGTGCATGGAAGCTAAGGACTCAAAGAGTAGAAATCAGTATTTTCTGAGTTTTAGGTAAGCCTGGGGTGCATAGCAGGGCAAGAAAGATAGGAGAGGGAAGAGAATGTATGAGGAGACAGAGGAAAGCAGGGCAGAGGAGGCAAGAGAAGAGGGAAGAAAGGAGAAAGGAAAGGCATACGAGGAATAACAACAGAGAGGGTCTAAACCTCAGAGGTTTCACAGGGGCTGGTACCCTACTATCACCTTGGCTTGCAATTTCTAGCTTTTCAGTCTGTTTAAATCGGCCAGTTTTTGACACTCTGTTGCAGTATTTACAGTAATGTAATGATCCCCTTATGCATACTTTTATTATTAGCATTTTCAATCACATGTGGTCATTTGAGGGTCTACAATATTAAGTGTTAAAGTTCCAGAAATAAGCACTTCATGAGTATTAAATTCCACATCATTCATTCAGTGAAGCAGTTCATTGAAAGTACATGCTACCTCACTCTTTGTCCTGCTCAGGACTTGAGCCATCCATGCTCCAAATCCTACCACCCATGAGCTGTTTGGCAGTCAACTTGGTTCAGTTCAATGTCACGCTTTTACAGCTGAAATGATCCATATTTAGACACCTAGTGCTCCCCCATTATTCCCATCCCATTTTCTTCACTTCAACTCATCCTGTAGGCATTGTATCATCTCATATTATCAGAAAAAATAGGGTAATTTTCTTTTTTGTGTGATATTTCCAAAGGGAGACATTACAGTCATATAACCATCATTGTGAGAAATTCTTGTGTTATATTTGTTATCAGATGTTTCTGTTTTACTTTGCCTGATTTATTAACTGAATTTATTATCAGTCATTATTGATGATGTAGAGGATAAAACACAGTGTATATGGGACTTAGTACTGCCTGTGGATGTAAGTTATTCTAGAGGGTCTTGAAATCATCCTTGTAGAACAGTGAATACAGTGTACTTCTGTTAAGAAAATTACCTTGCAATTTTGTTGACGGTCCAATGAGGAGATTCATAAGATGGTTACCCAGATGGACACATCAAGTAGACAATTAGAAATCAAGGAAATTTTAGCCTCTCTAAAGGTGCTGTTGATTATTGGTCCTGTAACTATTTTTCCCCTCCTGCGAAATCTGTTTCCACAGGCTGTGCATCCCTCGGAGTTCTCTTTGAATGGTGAAAGAGTGATGTTTTGGTGGATGCAATACCTTGAGTGTAGAATGTATTTGTCCAGTGTTGTTGCGATGCCCTTGATCTCTAGAAACCATTACATTCTTTGTATGGGGTCACATTTAAGAGATTAATACCAGTGGCCACTGCCTTTGTGTGCATTTAGTCTCTTTGTCTTCACATAGATTAAAAAGTAGGTACCTAAAAACCAGTTTAAGTCCCAGATATCTAGTAAGAAAAAGATAGTATTTTCATTTTCTGAGCCAGATCATTATGCTAAGTTTGAGATCACACATTTAGCTATCTTCTAATTGATATGCTCTTTGGATTAGAAGCAGAAAGTCAAGCATCTTTTACATTAAAATAAATCATCTGTATCCTCATTACTATTCCAGGAACTAACAATAGTGCAGTGATTTGCACCACACTTTTATCACATTGTCCTATTCAGTAGTGATTAATAGAGTAATTACTTAATAAAAGGAGATTAATTCAATTTATTTAAATTGAGCAACTTTGTTTAAAAATAACAAAATACATTTTATTTCACTGCTATCATGATATTAAAACATAGTCTTGGTTGAAAATTTGAATCAGATAAACAATAAAGGAAATAAACCACCCACAGTTGTTCCAAATTTATATTTTAATTTGTATTATTTTTCCATTAAGCTTTAATAGATGTGCTTAAACAATAATTGTAATTTGTTAGCTTCCTGTTTCTACTGGCCACTATGATAATTTTTCATAATATAGAGACTATGCTTCAAAGTACCATCTTAGATGACTACACACTATATCTTTATTAGAATATATCCTAAATTATAAACTTTTTACTTTTTACCCTTTATCAACACCTCCTTTTTTTTATTATTTATTTTATTTTATTTTACAATATAATTCAACTTTACATATCAGTCATAGATCACCCCGTTACCCCTCCTGCCACCCCGCCCCCCTCTCCCCGGCCCACCCCCCATCCCCTCCTCCCAGGCTGAGCCAAGGGTCTCTACTAAGCCCCAGGTTTCAATCAGCCAATTCATGCACTGAGCACAGGACCCGGTCCAACTGCCTGGATGCCTCCCAAACAGATCAAGCCAATCAACTGTCTCACCCATTCAGAGGGCCTGATCTAGTTGGGGGCCCCTCAGCCATTGGTTCACAGTTCATGTGTTTCCATTTGTTTGGCCACTTGTCCCTGTATTCCATCCATCCCTGGTCCCAACAACTCTAGCTCACATAAACCCTCCTCCTTCTCGCCAATTGGACTCCCGGAGCTCCACCCAGGGCCTGACCTTGGATATCTGCATCTAGTTCTCTCACCAGGGTAGGTCAGATCGGGCTACCTCTCGACTATTGCCAGCAGTCTATTGTGGGGGCATCTCCGTGGATCTCCGTGGGCCTCTCCAGCACTCTGCCTCTTCCCATTCTCATGCGGTCTTCATTTATCATGAACATTCCCTGTGTTTCCACTCTGCACTTGATCCAGTTGGGATCTCCCGCTCCCCCAAGTTCTCTCTCCCTCGCCCCTCGCCCCTCATTATCCCCACTCGTGGGCCGGTAGTGGTGGCGCATGCCGGTAGGATTTGCTGAAGGAGGCGGAGGCAGGAGGAACACCTCCTTTTTATTATATTGAAACAAAAAGCTTTTAGAAACTCCAGAAATGTTAGTAACAAATGTGTTCATTTACATCATAAGGTAGCTGATGTACAAGCTTCCTCTAATTATTGGTAATATTTTATTTAAGTCTGACATCTATGCCTTACTTTCTCAAGTTTCAAGATCCAGAAAGATTGTTTGTGAACATAGAATTATAACACCACTCATTTCGTCTTTGTGATGCTAAGCTCTGCAAAGGATAATGAGCTGAATCAGAAACAATACCTACATTCCATGAATTCCAGAAACAATGACAATAAATTGTGCAAGATGAAAACTTTAATTCAAAGGAAAAATTGTCATGGAAACACATGCATAGTAATGCTATTGTATTTTTAAAGGATCATATACTTTGGTTAGGGCTATTAGTGAACTATTTATGGAGAATGGAGAATGCGAGCTGTGACTTAACATTGATACATTTGAAACACCTGCTCATATGAATGGAGAGAAGGCCTTTTGAAACGAAGGTCAGAGCTATCACTTTAAACGAAAATCTAGCTTGTTCAGCATATTTTCTTTTGCCAACTTAGAGTTGCTTAAGGACCGCAGCCAGCCTGCATACTGTGTGGTATCATTTTAGTTGCTTCTAATACGCTGAGCTGGATTGTTGCACCACTTCGGGCTTCTTATGTGCATTTCTGCCCCCGTACACTAATACTATGCTTTGCTGTAATCTTTGTCCCTGAAACTGTGCAAATTAATGATCATTGGCCTTTCAAACATGTAATAATAAGAGCACATGAACAAATAAATGCAGGATCCCAAAGAAAGATGATTGTTTCCTGCAACAGCTAACCCAGAATGTTAAAAACCAGAACACAGTCAGAACAAGTAAAAGGTGCAGCATAATTCTTAAACTAGGAAGCAAGTTGTAAATGTGTAGATAGAAAAGCTTAAAGTATTCATGGTATAGACAACTACTTTTCAAATGTCTTACTTTATTGTGAGGAAACTCACAACTAGACAAAATATAATCTATAGTGGAAAAATGGCTTAAGATGTGTGATACATTTAGAGATTGAGTGCATACTTAATATTTGCTACCTTGGGTCACTATTATTGCAATATGTATCATTTTAATAAACACAATTTTAATTATCAATGCAAAATGAGATATAAAAACATTCTATAGTCAGGTTTTGTGAAAGAAGTGAATATGATGAAAGGCTTTAAATTCCATAAAGAGAAGATTTTTATTATTTTGGGGGATATTTGGAAGATACTGAATAAGCTGGGACAGGGAACAAGTTTCCCTGGCAGAATCACTGTACATCAAGATCCATCCCACATCCTTACTTAGTATTTCATCTGGCCTGGGATTCACCAAGTAAGCTAAGTTGACCAACTAGTGAGCCCCAAGGATCTGCTTACTCAGCTCTAGTATTACAAGTACATGCTACAATGTACAACTTTCCCCCTTGGGCTCTGAAGACACAATATGGGTCCTTGTGCTTACAAGGCACTTCACAACAGGTACCACTTCAGCCCTCAAAGCATCTTAGTCTTTCATAAATGTTGTAGAAGTTGGAACCTGGAACTTGGTTACAGAAGAACTAGATGAATTTATTGGAGAAAATGCAATCACATCCAGTTTGAGCCATTTGATTCTAAATAAAAGGAGTTCAAGTCAGGCATAGTTAAATGTTAAGTGGAAAGGAAAGGGTTTGTAATCTACAATAACTTAGATGCTAGTAGTAACCTCAGTGAACCAGTTTGATACAATATGTGGATCCTTCAGGGTGTTATGGAAAGTGCCTATGAGAGAAC
>CABHPH010146654.1:0-16131 GCA_902168325.1 Peromyscus nudipes | reverse complement strand
GCTATTATTTCTGCTGTGCTAATCTTATGAAACACTATGCAGCTATTAAAAGGATTAAAGCAAACAGACAGGAAGACACATAACACACATGAATAAAAGATATATATGAAAATTAAACAAGTTCAACATAAGTTTCATAAAAGATATGATTATATAACTTATAAACAAAGCCATACTATGTATCAGGGATTGGTAAACATTTTCTATAAGAGACAAAAGATAAATGTTATAGACTTTGTGAACCACATTTTGTTACTAATACAAACAAATTGTGTTTGCTTACAATTCTGAATAGTCTTAGTAATGTTATTGGAATATAGTCACTACAGAAATAGACCGTGAACTGGATTTACCCCATGAGCTGGCCTGTTGATTCCTGCCAGGTAGTATTGATTCATGTATTTGTACATGATAGTATAAGGAAAGATAAAATGCATACACTGATGATTCGTCATAGTGCTTACTGCTAATGATCAAAATAGGAAGAGAATTTAAATCTAAGGGTCTGTTTGTTTGGGATGTTTTAGTCATTTTGTTAAAGATTTGAGAAAAGTATTTTAAAATATATGACCAATGTTCAGTTAAAGATAAGGGGAATATGATCATTTGCTTTCATAATTTTCTGCTTTTAATAAATATTCTCCAAATAAAAAATCTGTAAGAAAAACCCTGCTTTGCTTGGACCAAACAGGCTACTCTAAGAAGTTACTCTTTGTTTACTACATGCATCAAATATTCTTCTCTGAGGCTGGAGGTCTAGCTGGCGCTGTGAAAAAATATCAGATTTATTTGAATATGAAGACACAGACCAAGACCTCAAGAAGACTAAAATCAGGCAGCAGAGACTGTTCACATACAAGTAATATCACACAAAATGGAGACTAGCATGTGCTAAAGGAGAAGCTCAGACCATGTGTTATGAATAGCCATTGCTACAACCTGAGAGATGTAGCAGTGTAGCTCCATGCTGAAGATCCTGAGCCTGGTAACTAAAATCAATGGCAAGTCACTGAAGACACATGAGCAGAAACATGGTATAGCTAAGGGGGTTGCTTATTTGTTAATATTCTTTTAAGCAATGTACTGGCCTTTTTTTTTTCATTGCTGTAGTTAATGTACCATTAACAATACATCTTTTAAAAGGAAGTATTTATCTCAGTTCACCATTTCAAAGAGTTCATTTTGGCACAGAGAGAGGGACATGGAAGAACAAAACCATCACAGTGGGCCAGGAAGCAAAGTCAGCAACAGAAAGAAGATTAAACAACCCTAAGGATTTTCACTCAGTAACTAACATACTCTCTCCATCTAGACCAACATCCAACATCAGCTGAGAACCAACCATTTGTAACAGGAGCCTGGGGGAGACATGTCAGATTCAAACCATAGCAAGGAAGATGGTTGTGAGTAAGTAAAAAGAAGATGAGAAACAAAGTGACAATCCTGTCATTCACAGCTGCATATGGGGTAGAGTATTGGGTGCCTTGGGGAGGCAGTAGTACTCTCTGAACTGTCTTTGAGTTCTTCCCCAAAGCTATTGTCAATTGATATAGCTGAGCTAGGGATGTGAACTGGAAAAAAAAAATGCCGCAGAATCTAAGAAGTGGTGAGGGAGGGGATGCAGCAGCTGCCTGACCGAGATCCAGGTGTGCTGGAGAATGATAGGAGCAAGTGACAGCATGCCCAGCCTTGTCACAGCTACCATCAAAGCCAGGTGCCAACTGTTGAAGAAAAAGAAATGATCTTTTGAGAAGCATTCACAGGAGCAGAGAGAGCAGAGTAGGATGCCTGTGGCTCGATACATGGCGCCACTGTGTATAGAACCTCACAGGAGCAGAACCCTGGTCAAGATTCTCCTTGACGTTCATCTCAGGCACTCTTTCTGAGACTGATGCAAACAGGGGTGAGGAGCCTGCCAAATGCCCAGCTAGCTTCCTCAGCAAGTCATACTCCTGCTGCTGTTGATTTTTGTTTCCTGTCTGTTTGCTTTTGTCGGTCATCAGCCTCCTTTCCTAGAGATACTTATGTGGTCTCTCAGTTGGTCTGACCTCTCCAGGCCACACATATGAGGGGATCCAGAAACCCACTTAAAGGCAACCTTTACTTGTTCTACCGTGGCTTCCACTTTGAGAGATTGCTGATGATAGATGAGATAACAGACAAGAAAGTACTCGATAAACCCCATAGAAATGTCACCAAGTTGACAGAAAGGAATCCCTAAAATCTGAACTAAAACCAAAAAAAAAAAAAAAATCAACATGAAGTACACAAGATTTAAAATAAAAAATAAAAAGACTTATAAGGCCTATGTTCAGTTGAACCAAACTGTGTTTCAGGAAAAACCTAGAATGAACAATAATCTAGTTAATGTTAAATGTTCTCTTAACTATAAGAAAATCTAATGCAATAATGGCACTTACATCCTAGTCGGTAACTGACAGTCACTTCATTGGATTTAAGGCCCACTCAGTAGGAGGAAATTCATGCCTGCCACAGTAAATTTTGGCCAACTGCCTATGACTAGTGAGGCCCTGCAACTTAGAGAAGAACTTATCACAGCCAGTTTCCTAAACCCATACAATCTCTATCTGCACCTAAGTATTTATCCTTATATCTGAAATGGCCATCCCCTCTTATAACAGGGCAAGTTGGTTTTTTGGTTTTTGTTTCTTTGTTTTTCCAGGAGCCAGTTTGTTGAGACCTCTTCCCCATATTACCACACCATCCTACGTTGACTCATGTCTGGCTTCAATCAGACCCTTAGGAAGCATTTCCAGTCTGGTAGCCAATCGGGTCCTACCCAGCCACAAGCAGGACCTGTTCTTGTTATTTTCAGTCAAACAGGCCCCTGATACTGCACCCACAGTTCCTGACCAGATGTCATGAGTCAATCATAAAATAATTTCTGTACCAGTAAGAGTCTATGCCCAACAGAAGAGGGTCAAGAAAGATTAGAAGAGGCAGAGGACCAAGGCATCTGCTGCAAGATAGTGTCTTCTAAATCAAAAAGGGCATGAAATGGAGAAGGACATCTTAGAGGAGTTTAGAAGAAATAGAAGGGCTTAATATAATATGAAATATTCTAAAAATTTATTTTTAAAATGCATTATTTAAAGATTATAAAAAGCAATTATTGTGGAAATGTATGAATGTTTTCTTATTATTTGTTTTCTTTTTTAAGAGCAGCCAGTGGTTTTTTTTAACAATTTATTTATTTATATTTTATGTATATTGGTGTTTTGCTTGGATGTGTGTCTGTGTAAGGGTGTTGGAACCCCTGGAACAGGAGTTACAGACAGTTGTGAGCTGCCATGCAGGTGCTGGGAATTGAACCCAGGTCCTATGGAAGAGGAGGCAGTGCTCCTAACCAATGAACTCTCTCTCCAGCCCCTATTGGTTGTTTTCGTGAGGCTGTGACAAAATGCCTGGCATAAACATTTTACAGGGATGAACTATCTATTTTGGGTCATGGTTGCAAAGGATTCAGTACACACTCTCGGCTTTCTAGATTTGGAGCACAAAGCATCATGAGAGAGAAGGTATGTGGCAAAGGCTATCTATTGCAGGTGGACAGGAAACAGAGGGGAGGAGACAGGGACTCTTCAAAGGCAAGCCTAAAGTGACCTCCCTCCTCAAAGTAGGCTCCCCTTCATAAAGTTTTCATCACTTCCAAAGTATCAAAAACTAGGACTCCTGGGAATTTCCCTAGCACCAGGTTTCTCCCTAAACCCAAAATGTCTCCCTCTATCAAGATATCTCTTTCAGCCGGGCGGTGGTGGCGCACGCCTTTAATCCCAGCACTCGGGAGGCAGAGCCAGGCGGATCTCTGTGAGTTCAAGGCCAGCCTGGGCTACCAAGTGAGTTCCAGGAAAGGCGCAAAGCTACACAGAGAAACCCTGTCTCAAAAAAACAAAAAAAAAAAAAAAAGATATCTCATTGCTCTCCTACTCCGTCCCTCCCCCAGCTCGACCATCCCATTCCCTTGTGTTCTCATTCCTCATTCCCTACCATCTATTGCCCCACCTCCCTTGCCCCAGTTTACTCTGGAGATCTCATCTATTTCCTCTCTCCAGGGCGATCCATGCATCCCTCTTAGAGTCCTCCTTATTAGCCAGCCTCTATGGAGCTGAGGGTTGTAGCCTGGTTATCCTTTGCTTTGCATCTAGTATCCACTTATCAGTGAGTGCATACCATGTTTGTCTTTCCAGGTCTGGGTTACCTCAGTCAGGATGATATTTTCTAGTTCCATTCATTTGCCTGCAAATTTCATGATGTCATCGTTTTTTACAACTGAGTAATACTCCATTGTGTATATGTACCACATTTTCATTATCCATTTTTTGGTTGAGGACATCTAGGTTGTTTCCAGGTTCTGGCTATTACAAATAATGCTGCTATGAACATAGTTGAGCAAGTATCCTTTGTGGTATGTTTGAGCTTGCCTTGAGTATATGCCCAAGTGGTATTATTGAATCTTGAGGTAGACTGATTCTCAATTTTCTGAGAAGTTGCCATAATGATTTCCAAATTGACTGTACCAAGTTTGCACTCCCACCAACAGTAGAGGAGTGTTTTCCTTGCTCTACATACTCTTCAACATAAGCTGTCATCAGTGTTTTTGATCTTAGCCATTCTAGCAATAGCGGAGAAGGTTCCTGAGCTTGCCTACCCCAGTAATCAGATTGGTGAATACCCTGCCATCATAGAGCCTTCACGCAGTAACTGATAGAAGCAGATGTAGAAATCCACAGCCAAAAACCAGGCCAAGCTCCAGTAGTCCAGTCAAAGAGAAGGAAGAGGGACTATATGAGCAAAGAGGGTCAACATCATGATGGGGAAATTACAGAGGCAACTGAACCAACCTCATGGAAACTCACAAACTTTAGACCAACAGCTGTGGAGCCTGCATGGGACTAGATAGGCCCTCTGCATAAGTGAGACAATTGTGTAGCTTGTCCTGTTTGAGGGGCCCATGACAGTAGGATCAGGATCTATCCCTGGTGCATGTGTTGGTTTTTTGGAGCCTATTACCAAAGGTGAGATGTCTTGCTCAGCCTTAATGCAGCAGAGATGGCTTGGTTCTGTCTCGAGTGATGCAGCAGACTTTACTGACTTCCCATGGGAGGCCTTATCATTTCAGAGGAGGGGATAGTGGGTTGGTGGAGAGGGGAGAGGTTGGGGCAGAGTGGGAGGAGTGATGAGAGGGGGATCTGTGGTTGGTATGTAAAATGAATAAAAGAATTTCTTAAATAAAGAAAAACTGGGACAATGTAGTGAATACATGGACCTGAACCTACAGAAGACCTCTCATATTAACAGTTTTATTTTTGGATCATGATTTCAGATGTTTCTCCAAGGTCAGATAAATTCAGCATATTAGCCTCAGCCAGTCAGAATATTATAGTAGAAGTAACAGTGAAAAAGGAGGTTACTTACTGCATCATGGCCAGGAAATAGAAAGAAGGACAGATGAAGGGGCCAAGGACAAGATATATCTACCATGGAAATGTTCTTAGTGACTCATGTCTTCCAGACCCTACTTCTGAAAATTTCTACCACCTTCCAATAACGTCATCAAATTATGAATCCTTGAAATAATTAATCAATTGATAAAGTCAATGCCTTGACTATCCAAGTCATCTCTCAATGAATGGGCCCATCATCTGGGATCCAAGCCTTCAACACATGATGTCTTTGGGGTATACAACAAATGATAACACCATCTAAAACTTGGCTTTGTATATGGAGAAGTTTGAGAGAAGGGTGGTAATAAATATCTGCCTCTTCCAGCAAAGTGTGGCATGCTGCTTAAGCTACTGCAGGTGAAGTTACACCCTCAGAGGGGTTGAAATTAAGGACAGAAAATTGGTTAAAATATATTTGAAAGACATAATGTTATTGAGAACAAAGAATAAAGCTAAGAAATCACAAATTACTGCAAAGGCCATTATCAACCAGAAGATTAATTAAACAACAAATGAAATACAAGTGTATAAAAACTCATAAGCATGAGGTGTCAGATGTCCTTCAGGACTGTCCTGCTGCAGCATGATCTTCTGTCCCACCCTCAGCACAGTGTAGATGTGGGTCACATAGAACCAACAACAATAACCGATAGCTTCCAGAGGAAAAGCTATTGGAGCAAAAGGTTAACTATTCAGCCCCCTTGATGTGCATCTTTTCATTTTTAAATTATATCTATGTGTTTTTCTTACCACCCAGAGTCACTGAGACACCCTAAAGGCATTAAGGTACCCCCAGGTTGAATCTGTCTCACTAGTTCAGAAAGAATTATGTTCACTGAAGAACTTCAGGAATTTTATATTAGCTTGACATTGGGTCTTTTGTTTTAAATGAATGAATGCCCATTTAAATGTTTTCATTAGTTACCATGGGCACATGTGACAAATAAGCCAAGATTCTAAACGTGGAAACACAAGAACCAGAAGCTGCGACAAGGAAATGAGCAGCAGTTCATGCCTCCTCTTGAGAATTCCAATGCTTGGGCCACAGGTCTAGATGATGATCTACCATTGGGAAGTTTCATCAGGTCAGTGATTGCTCAAGCTTCATAGAACAGTGAAAACTGAGCCACAGCACAAATGAGCTTTAACTTAGGGGGTCAGTAGTTTGACTCATTCTGAAATCTAAAAATATCATCAGGGAGGCATGAAACAAATACATAAGTTCAGGGGCAAGAATAACTAACCTTCCTACAAGAAATATAGATGAATTGTGTTCATCAACCTAGGGCTTATCTGAATAATGTCAGAATAATTTCTTCAAATGCAAGACTTTCTGGTAATGCTGAATTTTTTTATTGAGTGAACAATAAAGATCTTCCAGTTCTCAAATGAATTAAAAGATCATTTGTTAATTTAATATCCAAGCTGCAAATATATATGTATATGTGTGTGTATATATACATATATATAATATGTGATATATAAAATTGGTGATAAAGACTTATAAAAATAATTTTTCATGTCTTAATAGAATACATAGATAGATAGATAGACAGACAGACAGACAGAAAATCTTTTAAGCATACCCTGTTATTGCTTTAGAAGTAAACAATACTATAGATTTAAAAACAAATGATATAAGACCATTCCAATTCTTGGGATGAAGGAGTCCTAAATAAAAAGCTTTAAAGTGATTCATTATATCCATCAACTTAGTTTTATCCAAATAATCTCAGGATAGTCTCTCCAAATGTAATTCTCAAGAATATTGCTGTAGTCTTTATTAAGTGGACAATGAAAATCTTACAGTGTTCCTCAAACACATTAATTCCATTAATCTATTAATTCCATATCCAAACTGCCAAAAAAAGCAAGGTCTCATAAATGCCACTGACTGCCTAGCTAGTCATGGCTAAGACTAGAAGATACCATTAAATATTTTAATGAAATATTTATGTAAATTTTGACATAATATAATGTAACCAAACTCCTCTTTCCCTTTCATGACATTAACCAATCTATCTTAGGATAATTATGATACTCAATCTGCTAGCTAATTAGAGACTAATTAGTCAACTTGTATATTTATGAATGTTTCCAGTTTCTTAATTGCAGGCCTGTGGAGTCCTGGGAAATATTTGTGACTGTCAATGGGTTGAAAAATACCAGAACATTGGATTACAAAGAAGTGATATTAAAGATTGGATAATAATAATCCTTCATGTCTTAATAGTGTGCCAAAGCATACACATAACTTTCTATCTACATTAGTTTATTTGATTTTCATGATATCTCATAGAGAAGGTATATAGTGGAACTTTTCTGAATATGGCATTAGTGCTTGTGATATGCTTATAACAAATGTTGACTCAAAGAATCAAAGTAATACATATTAAGATTTCTGTAAATGTTGGAAATACAGATGAAAGGAGGGGGTGGGGAGAAGGAAGGGATGAAGGAAACAAAGAAGGAAGGTGTTATTGTCAATTTGACTGGATTTAACAATCACCTAGGAAACATATCTCTGGGTATATCTATGAAGGCACTTTCAAAGAAATTGTACCAAGGAGGAAATATCCGCACTAAATGATGGCAGCACTATACCACTGTGTCAGATACTGATTACAAAAAAGAAAGCTAAGAACCATCACTTGTCTCTTTCAGCTTCTTGTCCATGGACCCAATGTGATCTGATGCTTCATGTTTGTTCCACCACAAAACAGAGCCGCTGTCATTGCCATGTCTTCTCCACCACGATACATGTTACCCTTGAACTGTGAGCCAAAATAAATCCTTCCTTCCCTAAGTTGCTTTTACCAGGCATTTTCTCACAGCAATGACCAAGGTAACAAATACAGAAAACTGGTACCAAGGTTTGGGGATATTGTTGCAATAAACCTGACCGTTTTGTCCATGGACAACATGGAACCTGTTTCTGGGAGGAAAATGAAAGCCTTCAGAGATGCAGACTAGAGAAGCACTAGAGTGATATAAGTGGAGCATTCTGGGCCTTTCTGGAGGGAATGTCATAGACCAGAATTCCATTAGAAATAGAGATCATGAGGGGTGATGGGGGAACAACCATTCTCTTTGGAACTGGGCTAGAGACCCTTAGAGTTATATTCTGGTAAACAATCTGACTGCATTCTGCCTGTTTCCTAAAAACCTAAGTCAGGCTGAATAAGAAAGAAATGAACTAAGTTTTTCGTGAAGGAAATTTTTAAGACAATGCAACATCTAGGAGGTGGTGTGATTATTGCTAGCTGCATTTACTGAGGTTTATAATAAGAATTCAACTAAGAAGAAAGTTCACACTTTGATCTTCGCGATAGGAAAAGTGTCCTGAAGCAATGATCCCCATGTTAGTTAGGATTTCTGTTGCTGTGATAAACCAGAATGACCAAAAGCAACTTGGGGAAGAAAGTGTTAATTTTCCTAACACTTCCACATCATAGTCCATCACTAAAAGAAGTCAGAGAAGGAACTTGGACACAGAGACCAAAAGAGAAGCCATGAAGCAGTGCTGCAAACTAGCTTGCTCCTTATGATCAGCTCAGCCTGTTTTCTTATGGCACCCAGGATTACCTGCCCAGAGGTGGCTCCACCAATGTGAGCTGGGTGCTCCTACATCAATCATTAATTTTAAAAATGTATCATGGTCTTGTCCCCACAGTCTTAATCTGGTGAGGACATTTTCTAAATTGAGATTCCCTCTTCCTACATGACTTTAGCTTGTATCAAGTTGACATAAAACCGGGGAGCAAAACCCCGACCCATCAAAGGCTTCAACTTGTGAAATGGAAATTAATTTGCAAGTACAAAGCTAAATTAGTAATGTCATCACTAAAAGGATTCCTTGCTCAAAACAATCACCTGGAGAAAAAAAAACTGTGAATAGTAACCATGCCACATCTTGAGTGCTATGCTATGAAGGTGAGTACTAAGTTGTAATTCAGACTCTGGAAGATTCCATAAGCATGGAGTGTCCACTGGCAGAAGTCTTGGGGACAGAGAAGAGTCAGTCAGAGAGCTTATACATGACTTAAGAAGAAGAGATGGAGAAGTTTCTTTGTCAAAGGCCACTGAAGCCCAGGTGACTCTATTATAAGCTCCAGATGTCAGGCATAGAGGAGTTGGTATTTGTTTTATGAGAATAAAAGACTATTTCTTGTTCATATTACATGCCCTGTACAGTGGACTGCTGTTTTGATCTTCACGTTCTTTTTAGGAAGTGGCAAAGACAGAACATCCTTTACCTGAGACCTGAGGGTCTAGCAGCAGAGACAATAAAAAATATAGCAGAGTCATGCAGTGATTTTGAGAACTTCCATTTAGAACTGATTTATGTGACCTTCCTTGTTTCATTGGCCAAATCCAGGAAGATCTAGCCTGGGATATTTAAAAAAAAACTGCAATATTCTCTAAACAAAGTTTTTCTCATTTGAAAAAGGAAAAGAAGTGAATGTAGGTTTGTTTTTTCGGTTAAAAACTCTCTATATTCTTCAGCATATAACAGAACAGAAGGTTGAGAAGTAGCTTTCACGCATCCCTCATAACTTCTAAATCGTCTCTTAGGTCATATACCATAATGGACTTTTGAGGGAGATATCAAATAAGTCAGGGTGGTAGGGATGGTAAATATGTGAATCCAGGAAAAAATGAACATTGGTTCTTTGTCTTTCTTTGCTTTTGAACTGTTGTAAATATTTAGTGTTTGCCAGTATTATTTAATGTATCCACATGCCCATACACACTGCCTAAATGTAGTCTCCCAGCTTCTTGCAATGGATAGTATATATTCCAGAAACAAATAGCTTGAAAAAGCAAGAATCTTTTGGGGGCTAGTAAGACAGCTCAGCAGGTAGAAAGCCCTTGCAGAGCAAGTCTAGAGACCTGAGTTCAGTTTCTGGAACCAACATAAAGGTAGAAGGAAAGAACTAATTCCCAAAAGCTGTTCTCTGACTTCTCTCTACATGTGAGCAATGTCATGTGCATGTATGCACATACACACCCAGGCATATCATGCAAACAAACACACAATAACAACAATAGCAATGATGAATAAAAGGTCTTTTCAATAAATACGACCTTTGAAACTTTATCCTACAAATGAGAGGAGCAAGTGTTTTCTGGCCACACAGTCATCTGAGGGGGAGCACTCTTATATTCAGAATTCTGCATGGTTCAAGGAATACAGCACAGTGCACTGGGCTCAGGCATTATCACCAATCTGCCACAAACCACCTCCTCCAACATTGCTTTGGGTAATCCAAATAACATCCTGTAGCATGAATCTTAAAAAGTCTTATAAATAAAAACAAATCCAGGGCCAGGTATTGGGGTGAATGTTGAAAGATCAGAGAGACAGAACAGGCCACAGCTAACCTCACCTGGCCAACTTCTCAGCCAATCCTGCTTCCTTAAACTAGAAGCCTCTGTGTCCTCATTCAAATGGATCTCAGCTGAACTGCTGCTTAAAAGCCAAAAAGCTTAACCAGGTTCTAGTTTCTGTTCCTCATGCCTCAAATACCTTTCTGCTTCCTGCCCTCACTTCCTGGGATTAAAGGCTCTTGTTACCATGCCTGGCTGTTTCCAGTGTGGCCTTGAACTCACAGAGATCCAGGCGGATCTCTGCCTCTGGAATGCTAGGATTAAAGGTGTGTGTGCCACCATTTTCTAGTCTCTATATCTAGTGGATGTTCTGTTCTCTGATCCCAGATAAGTTTATTAGGGTGCACAATATTTTGGGGAACACAATATCACCACAACATCCTTAATCCTCATTTTCTTCAACTAGAGAACAGTTCCTATTTCACTTCACTGCATTAGTAACATAACCATAGTACATGATCTAAAAAAGAATGTATGAGAAAGTCTAAACCAGAATAGGGTTTAGGTAGTGGTACTGATGATGATCTTTATAATTTCCAAGGTAGCCCAGGAAGATACTGTATCATAGGCATTTTATAAGAAAATGAACTAATGGGCTAGTTAGATGCAGGAAAAGGTGCTTGCCACCAAGCCTAACGACCTGAGTCTGAGCACTGCTACCCACAAAGTGAAAGGAGAGAACAAACTACAAGTTGTCCTCTGACTCCGCACCTGGGCTGAGGTGTACACATACATGAGGGCACAAATGTACATATTGGCACACACACATACACACACAGGAGAGATAGATAGATAGATAGATAGATAGATAGATAGATAGATAGATAGATAGATAGATAGATAGATAGAGAGATAGATAGAGAGAGAGATAGAGAGAGAGATAGAGAGATAGATAGATACATGCATGCATACATACATACATACATACATACATACACAGATACATAGATAGATACATAGATAGATGGATGGATGGATGGATAGATGACAGATAGATAGATGACAATTAGATGTAAAAATTGTGAAAAGAAAAAACAGAAATTCCACTGAAAAACTGATTTACTCAAGATCTCACATCTGGTAATTATCTGCCTAATAAAGTTACTATGTGTTGTTTAGATTTTCTTGACTTTTGTAGGGAGAATTGCTGATATTACATGATGAAACAAAGCAAAAAGAATATATATATAATCTTAGCATTTACATGTAAGACATACCTATTTCTCTCTGACTACACCTATATACCAAATGAAACATTTAAGCCACTCTGTGTATCCCTAGAACATTATAAGCCCCCAAACAAATTGGCTTTGAGAACAGGCTGGGCCCATGATAAATTACTTCATCTTGTATAGAATATCAACTTTCAAGCTGTAGCTAGCCTTGAGTTATTCCACTTTGCAAAGCAACAGCCTTGGCCTGAGTTATTCCATTCTAAGTACAAGTGCCAAGACAGAGTAACTCTACATCTTGTTTATACAAGTAAATAATCACCATCTGCCAGCACATCAGGAGGTACAACTGATAAATCATTTGTTCCAATGAATAATTACCTCTGTGATAAATCTAATCAGACCAGAAACAACAGATGCATGAGCTTATCAATCATAACTTATGAACCCTCCCAACATGCAATCATAAAATGAGGTGCATCCCAACACTGAAAGGTGACAGACACACTGACCTGTCACTCAGTCACTCATTACAAAACTAATCCAAAAAACATCCACAGAAAAAGACCTCTACTTTGCTTGCATCCCTAGGCTCTATCCTAAACACAGTTTCTACTACCGATGATGCACTGCCCACCCAAATCTGCCTTCCACCTGAATATACATTTGCCAAGTCTGCTCCATGAACACCTCTGCACACATAGACTTTTCCTCTAATATGGGTTAGTTCTCTGCTACACTCTTCAGGTCCATCTCTTTTAACTCTGCAACCTTTTTAACATTTTCTTAAACATTCTGTAACACCATATACATATATATATATAACATTTTTCTTTATTAAGAAATTTTTAATTTGTTTTATGTACCAACTACAGATCCCCCCTCATCCCTCCTCCTCACTCCCAGCCTTTCCTCCCAACCTACCCCCATTCCCTCCTCCAAACAGCTAAGTCCTCCCATGGGGAGTCAGTAAAGCCTGGTACATTCAGTTGAGGCAGGACCAAACATCAAGTCTGTGCAAAGTGTCCCACCATAGGTAATGTGCTCAAAAAAGCCAGCTCATGCACTAGGGATAGATCCTGATTGTACCGCCAGGGGCCCCTTAAACAGACCAAGCTACACAACTGTCCAGCTTATGCGGAGGACCTAGTCCAGTCCCATGGAGACTCCACAGCTATTGTAATTGTATGTGAAACATAATGTGTAATCTTTGCATTAATATTACTGGTTAATATTAGAATAAAGAATATAATGTCCAGTGACCATATATGTACCAAATGAAATCAGTAGGATTTGGTGAATTAAAGAGTTGAGGTAACTTGTGAATTTACTCTTACTCAATAAATTCCAATGTCATGGGAAGATAAAAACACACCCATCTGCACTTCTGACAAAGCACACTCACAAACCAACATCCTTGTCATTGTTACTATTTCACTCTTTCACACATTACACATGTGTGTGTCAACATACAAACGTGTCTACAGGATCCCAAACCACTTTTCTTAGGAGAATTATTAGCAACAATTTTTGTGCTTTTCCACAGTTTCAAAGTTTTCATGATGTATATACACTTTAGAACAAAAATAAATATAGATTTGTTTGTGTAATGAACACAGATCTGAAGGAGGATACGAAGGGCAGATGTAGAAGAAGCCAGAGGTCTTGTCAAGCATGTACAAGACCCCAGAGGTTCAGTACCCAGTGACTCAAAGAAAGAAGGAAAAGAAAAGAATGAAAAGAAAAGAAAGACATGACCAAAGAAACTACAAGTTAAAAATCATTGCATGCATTTGAATGGTGAGTCAAAACAAGTCCTTTCTCCCTTTTTTAAAAAATAGATTTAATTATTTAATGTATGAGTACTCTATCTGCATGCACACCTTTATGCCAGAAAAGAGCATCAGATCCCACTATGGATGGTTGTGAGCCACTGGGAATTGAACTCAGGACCTCTGGAAGAGATCAGGACCTCTGGAAGAGGAGCCAGTGCTCTTAACCACTAAGTCATCTCTCCAACCTAAGTTCTTGCTCCCTTAAAGCTGCTTTTGTCAGAGTAATTAATCACAGTAGAATCAAAAGAACCCAAGATTAATATAATTTACATGTGTATCACCTCTAATATTACTTCAATGAAAATTTAAATTGATAGTTTAAAATATATAAATATTTAAAATAAAAAACATGTACCTAATTCTTAAGGCATGCTGGATTCTGCAACTATCCCTAAATTTTGGTTAATTCAGTCCACTGAAGCTTTCTTTTTCATATTCAATTTACAGCTTGGCCATCATTCTGCAACCCTTTGTCACTCGGAAATCATACGTATCCCATCTCTTGGCTCATTGATCTTTAAAATATGCTCTCCAAGTTGGTTGCAGATGGGAAGGGATTGCCTGGTGGTCAACAGAGACTAATGTTCAAATTTCATCTATCAGAACTGATTGTATGATCCTTATCTGCTGACCAAGATCTGTAACCTCTGTACCCAGGATTGATAAGCATTTGCACTCTCTTTGCATGGGCATTTAAAAAATAAACCAAAATTCTGTTAATTAACACTCTAAGGAGGGAGTGTCCAACCAGAATCAATTTTCCCCCATGTGGCCACCTCACTATTTCTGAAGACATTTCTGCGTGTCACAATTTGTAAGGTACTCTGGCATCCAATGGATAAAGATGAGGACTGGTGGTTATTCCACTACATCTGAGATACCTATTCTCCCTTGCAGAATATAAGTGCTTACCCAAAGTTGTCCAGACTTCTGGGGCTGAGATGACTTGTGCTATTTCCCACCCTCTGGGCTTCTGATACACAGAGAATAAGCAGTGCCTTGCTAGGCAAGGAGTTCTACCTAAGGGCCAGAAGTTCTTGGTTCTCACTTAAGTCCTCATGGCTCGGACCAATTTACTTTCTAACACTCAGGATCTTCCTTGATGTTAAAGATATAGCAAAGCTTGTCCTGTTGTTCTCATAATTCCACTAAGATCGGGGTGGAGACAGACAAAGTCTATTTACGAAGTCAAGAAGCCATTAGTGTGATTCCAGGGTTCTCTGAGTTCACTGACAAGTAGAAGTGAATATGGATGGAAATAGGACTTAGTTACATGTGTGATTACTATAGCCACGTCCTTCAGATTGTCCAGAGCAAGATAATGACACATAATAATCCTCGGTGTCATTCACATGCTCTGGAAATTACACTGATTTGATTTAGAAGATAAAATCCAAATGGACTTTCATGACAGATGCAGCCTAGATGTCTTTTGTTGGAATCTGATTCTATTTTTAGCTCAAGTCAGGTTCAATCATAAATGCTAGAGAAATATGTCTGTCTATTCTTCCTTCCAATGCCTGGTTTCAAATGAAGTAACTAGTTCAAACTTGCTGTCTAATAGTTGTTGATTAAATAACTAAATTAATATAAAGAGAAAACACTCGCACAACCATGAAACGAATCCAGATGTGAAACTTCAGATGGTAACTCAAGTTTTTTTTTATTTCTTGGTGTTATATACAAAAAAATGCTGAACTAACTAATCGTAGTTATTGAAAGTTAACCTTGAATAAATTGTTTCGCGCATCACTTCTAAGTATAGAAGTGCACTTAAGAGATGATTTTGTGAGAATCACAAAAGTTACCAATTACCCCGAGCTAAAAATAGATAATATTTAATTTAATTTAACACATTAAAATTAACAATGTAAAAGCTAACATAAAATTTATCATAATCACATTATTATTTAAATGCAATAAACATTACTCCAGCTCATGAAAGGCTCGGTGTTGGCTACAATCACCTAGAAGTTTCCATGGAACAAGTGAAACTTGTGAGACCCTGCATGATCTGGACGGACTGACTGGGTGAGTGACCAGGCAGAGCAAAACCTAAGATCAGCTGTGCGTTATTAGCAGGGACATTAAATATCTCTGCATGATTGTGAGTCTGTCATTCTCAGACAGATCTCAAAAATCACATTCTGGTTTTCAATAAAATATTCCAACTGAGAAAAGGCAAGTATGAGCCTTAGTACTGTCAGCTTGACGTAATCTTGAATCACCGAGGAGACAAGGTTCTCGCATGTTTGGCAAGGAAGAAAA
>CABHPH010146653.1:0-28253 GCA_902168325.1 Peromyscus nudipes | reverse complement strand
TATTGTTTTATTGTTTGCCATCAAGGACCCTGATGGATACATCTCTAAAGATCTTAATATTTTCACTGTACAAAGTTGGATTTGCAACCAAAATGTATAAATTTAATCCTTCTCTTTCTCCTCATTCTAGAGAAGTCACTGGAGGCGCCAATTCTTTTCTGTTCTCCCAACTATAAGTAGGCTCCATAAAAGCTCTGCATTATGAGTGATGTCCTTCTCATACAGTTTAAAAAGGAAGTGCCTTCCTCCAAAGGCCCATGTGTCAAGAGGCTTGCTCCTTGAAGCAAACAGTATTCAGAGATGGGACTTTGGGAATGGATACTGAGGCCTGTGACTTCACGAATAGGCTTTTTCACGGATGTATTTATGATTTGCTGGCATTGTTGAGAGGGGCTGGTGCATCAGGTGTTGGGGTTGGTTGGAGGAGGTAGGTAACAGAGGGCTGTGCCTTTGAAGGATCTATCTTGTGTCTCTTTTCTCTACCTCCCTTCCGAGCCGCCAGGATGTGAGCAATTTGCTCCTCCCCACCCTGCTAACCATAATGCTCTGCATCCCCACAGCCCAGAAGCAAAGAAGTCAGAGGACCTGGGATGGAAACTCTGAAACTGTGAGCGGAAATAAATCTTTCTTTTTAATTGCTTCTCTCAGGTCTCCTGTCATAGAAACAGACTACTGTGAGTCGGCTCTGAGAATTGTCTTGTGGTGAGCGACGTCTTTATGTGATAAGAATGGGCTCACCTTAGTTTGTCGCCACGACTGACTTCTCTTCAGATGGGAACAGAAATAGAACTTGGCCATGTCTGGGTCAGAGTCCCAGACTGTGTGTAGAAGATGTGGATTCAGCTTTCCCTCATAGCTTTCCCCTCCTCAGGGAGAACACATGGCACCTTCAGCCTCTCAAACCTCTGATTAGTCTGCTCTCGTCAGGTCTAGAAGGAGGAGACACGGAAGAGCGTTTGCCTGTGAGCTTTCCGAGTCTCGGTTATCTCAGCCATGGAGAAGGACGTGTGTTTAAGCTCTGCCCTTTGTCCAGCAAGACTTGGACATGGCACCTGCTAAGTTAGAGGTCTGTAGAAAGTCACACTTGACAAAATCAAACAGATACAGCTTCTCAGCATGCTCCCTGGCTCCAGGGGGTGGGCGCTGGGGGATGCCCTCACTAATGCGACTGAGCATAGTGTGGCTCTTACTCACTTCGCCTTCTTTCTTCAGTCTAGTCCTACTATGCTCATAAAACCCACTTCCTACTCAGCTGTGCCCTTTGTCATCTTTCACACGGTGGCCCCCAACACCTAGAACAATTCTCAGCAATTTCGTTATTGAAAAAATTTTTTTCCGCCGGGCGTTGGTGGCGCACGCCTTTAATCCCAGCACTCAGGAGGCAGAGCCAGGCGGATCTCTGTGAGTTCAAGGCCAGCCTGGGCTACCAAGTGAGTTCCAGGAAAGGCGCAAAGCTACACAGAGAAACCCTGTCTCGAAAAACCAAAAAAAAAAAAAAAATTTCCTCTCCTTTGTGCATGTTACGGCATGTGTGTGCATGTATGATGCGTGTGTATGTATGTGTATGCATGTATGTATGTATGTGCATGTATGTACGTGTGACTGTGGTCATGCATATGAGGTTAGAGGACAACTTTTAGGAGTTGGTTCTCACCTCCTACCTTGCTAGAGGCAGAGTCTCCTGTTTCTTCCTGTACACTGTGTGCTTTGGATTAGCTGCCCCATAAACTTCCATGTGATTCTCCCATGTCTGCCGCTGTCCTGCCATAGGGGTGACGGGAAGAGAGATGCACACTACCAGATCTGGCTTTTGACTTGGGTTCTGGAGGTCTGCACTCAGGTCATCAAGATTGCTTGGCAGGGGCTTACCCACTCTTCCCAGTTCCTTTTCATTCTTTTGCCCCTGGAGTTTCTAATGAACTTGGCCTAGGAGAAGAGGCATGTAGAGGACAACATGGAGATCATATGGAAGCGTGAATGAGAAAGACCTCAGTTAACGGTCCAGATCCGCTTCTTACTCAATAGGACATGGACAAAATGACTGTATGGTGGCAGCTTTTGTGACTGAAGGAACGTAGTGACTTAACCATCAGGTGACAGGCTTGAAAGGGATTGTTTGGTCACATGTCTAGGAGTGGTGAGGTGGAGTTCACCCTGGGTGTGCCTTGAGGGGAAGGGCACTCTCATGACCTCACTCTGTTCAGTCCCTCTTTAGTTTGTTTGTGGTGGTCAGGTCTGAGGACATCCTCAGTGTTCTGGAGGCACATCCATAGGTCTGAGTCTCATATCTGAACCTATCCCAAGTGCCCTCCGGCACAGTGCTACTGAATATCATCTTTATTCCACCTTGAGTCTATCAGGGGATGCCAGACAACCAAGGTCTTTGTAAAATGATCCTAGAACCATGAAACCAGAAACCATGACACTCCCTGAAATCTTTCTAAGTTATGCCTAGCCTCTGTTTTTTTTCTTAAAAGATTTTAAAATTTTTATTATATGTATGTGGATGTTTGACGGTATATGTGTTTATGTGCCATCTGTATGCAGTACATGAGGAGGCCAGTAGAGGGGGGTTAGATCCCCTGGAACTGGAGTTAAAAGCAATTATGACTGACCTACCATGTGGGTGCAGGGAATCGAACCTGGGTCTTCTGCGTCAACAGCAAGTGCTCTGGACTACTGAGCCATTTCTCTAGTCCACCTGTGTATCCCCCTCTCCCCCTTCCTTTCTTCAAGTTATCGGGTCAGCTCCGATAACTTGAAGAAAGAATTCAGCTTGATTTCTTAAGTGGTGAGTGGAAGCAAAGCTGGGCTGGAGAGTCAGGAAAAAGGGGGCACCTGCCTAGAGAGAAGTAGCAACACGTACTGCTGGGCTGCTTGCTGGCTGGGACAGTATCTAAGGCTGGGATCTGTGAGCCCTGTCTCCCTCCAGATTCCCACAGCAGGAACAAAGCGACCTGAGCCATGTCTCTCAAGCCCTTCATGCGAAGGATTTCCATCAAGTTTGAAATATGAGAGCCTCTGCAGAGGCCAAGGCCTTCATGCTTAGCTCTGAGTTGTTGAGACGCTGTTTCCAATCTTTTCAGCAAGGGCATGGGCTCCCAGATTGACAGCCTTGAACTCTTCTGTTTGTTCCACAAGCAGGTATCACCTGTGAGTTGCAAGCGGAGGTGGAACATGATGTTCAAGGCCAACTCTTTATTTTCCATGATTTGAGGTAGGTAGGGGAAGGTGAAGAAACATTTGGACAATCCAGAGAAGTGATATCTATAACCCAAAGTGAATAATGGTCATGGCAAATTAGCCACCCACATTGATGTTCCCTTAAGGAAGCTTTTCTAAGGTCAAGTAGATCAAAGGTAGTGTTGGAATGGTTTCTGTTCTAACTTGTCCATCACTCTGAGGCTGTCCTCCAAGGATGAAGTTGATGAAAGTGGAGAACTTGTTTATACCCCATTCAGATCTTAAGGAACAAAGCAGGAGAGCCCTGTTGATGAGCTCAATATTCTTCTTTCCAGTCACACATCAGGGAATCTGCTGTGTGAAACTGGTGGTACAATTTCAATCCTTAAAGTAAGAAAAAAAAAAAACCAAACAGTAACAGTAAAGGTGCCTGTGGTTTATCCACTGTCTGGAAGGTGCCAGAAGATCTTACATGTAGATTCATTCAAATAGTCTTGGGAGGGAGTACTGTTACCTTATTTTACAAATAAAGTGTCAGGACATTGAGTCAGGAGATTGTCACCACTTTCCTAAGTTTATTTCCCTTGAGCATGACAGGGCTGCGATCTAAGTCCTCAGGCAGGCTCTTGCTCTTATTCTTCATGTAACCTCAGTTCCACTCACAGATCCCAGATATGTCCAGGCCACCAGACAGTCATCCACTGCTCACTCAGATCATGGCTTCTTCATAGCACCCATCTTAGTTGGGACCCACTGTCCTGGTCTACATTTCTGACGGAAGGAATTGACTTTGTCCCCCAAATCTAGGGGAGGGGAGAGTGACTGGTAAGGGGGATGAGGTGGGAGAAGGGAAGCTGTCTGTGCCTGTTGAGAACCTTGTTTTTAGTCATTTCTCAAGGTGAGAGCATATTGACTTTGTCTTTTTCGTGGTCTCATAGGTGGTGAAAGTCTGGTCTAAGAAAATCTCTGTAGAATTTAAGACCATATGTATTAAAAGCTGCCAAAGGCCAAAAGATGCTGTGTAACTGGAGAGATGGCTCAGCCCTCAAGAGCACTGGCTGCTCTTCCAGAGGTCCTGAGTTCAATTCCCAGCACCCACATGGTGGCTCACAACCATCTATAATAAGATCTAATGTCCTCTTCTGGCATTCATGTATATATGCAGAGCACTCATACATAAAAATACAAATAAATGAAATAAAAAATAATAAATAAGTTACTATGCTACAGCAAAGACGTAATGACAGAGACCAGTTATATCCTCTTAGTATTTCTGAGTTATGAGGAAAACCATCTCAGAACTTCACAGCTGTTTTAACACTGCTGTTGCTAATGTGCCCAAAGAATTTGGGAGAAAATCCTCCTACCTTGGGCTCAAAATAAATGGGAGAAGTCAATGAAGAGATGGGGTTATGTAAAACCTTTGGTCAGAAAAGATACTTTGGACCCAGACCTCAGTTCCAAATTTGGAATCTAGAGTCAGCTTCACCATAAGAGGCCAGTCCCTTCAGAGCTAGCCACAGGTCACTCCCTCTGCGTCACCCTGTCACACCCTCCCCTACTTGGAGCCTAGTTTCTGCTCTATGTCAAGTATTATTTCTTAGTACTAGTCTGAGGCGACCAGTGACTCCATATTTGTTGTGTGAGACTATAGGTCCAGGGACAGTGGAGACAGAAATAGTGCTCCCCAAGGGTGCATTGTACCACTTGACATTTTGGTGCTTTGCCTACAATTAAGATTTTTCAGAGAATGTCCTTGTGACCAGGGTTCAAAGAGGCTAAGTGACTTGCTCAGGGTCATACAACTAGTAGCAGAGTGGAATCCAGATTTAGATCCCTAGATGCCAGAACCCATGGCCAAGAGGACAAGGTAAGTGGGCTTTCTGATTGTGATGACCAGCGCTACTTGCTCAATTATTCTTTTCCCTAGGCCCTTCTGCAGGATTCCAAGGGCTGAGTATTACTCTCCTCCTAAGGAAAAGCTGAACCAGAGAGCAGTGGAATGAAATAGCTACTGACCTAAGGAGGTCAACAGGTGACTCTGAAGCAGGGTGTGGGTGGTCCATCACTTTGCTACAGCTTTGAAAGAACTGCTAAGAGATCCCATTGATTGCATGAAAAATATAGACTTGGGCAAACACATCAGTCAAACTGATAAAGATGTCAGACACTGAGACCTACCCATCTCTGTCCTGAGCCAAGTGAACAGAAATGTGGGAGGGTGGGGTCAGGAATGCTAGACAGAATGACGTGCATGTTCATAGCATCACAGAAACAAGAGCTGGAGGGAATCTAGAGGGACATATCTAGCCCTCTATCAACCTCTGAGTGGCAGGCAGCTGCACAGCATCACTTAGACTTCCATGGAGTCAGGAAAGTCACCATTTCCTGAGGTGACTATTACCGCTATACGTTTCTGAATTCCTAGACATTAGCTCCATAGATGTTAGTGTCTTCAGACTGAATGACTCTGAGTAAAAATAAGGCCATTGGGATAACTAGACACATTGGTTTGTCAAATGGCCCAGATGCTTTGGAAAACAGTTTGACATTGTCACAGAAAGTCAGACAACTTGACCGCACACTGGAAATTCCTTTTCTACTGGTTGTACAAGATCAACATATATCCATGCTGGCATTTGTATTCCTCTATCATAGTCATCAAACCTGGAAGTGACCCAAATGCTCATCAGGTGGTGAATGGATAAACTATGCTATATCTCTATCGGAGGATACTACTAAAGCAAGAAAAAGAGCCACTGACATAGATATCATGGGCACATCTCAAAAGCATTGTCTACATGAAAAAAAGCTGATTCAGAAGGTCAAAGTACTACATATGTTATGATTTCATTTGTATGATATTCTGGAAGAGACAGCAAATAGGACAGATGGACAGACCAACCAACCAACCCCTGGTTGGTGGCTGCCAGGGGCTAAGGACAAAGAGAGGTGTTTTAACTAAAATGAGGTGTGCAAGGATGTTTTGGTGGTGAGGGAAGTATTGTACATCTTTGATTCACAATTCTATGCACTTATAAGAATTTATTGCAGGGTGATGGTGGCACACGCCTTTAATCCCAGCACTCGGGAGGCAGAGGCAGGCAGATCTCTGTGAGTTCGAGGCCAGCCTGGTCTACAGAGCGAGATCCAGGAAAGGCGCAAAGCTACACAGAGAAACTCTGTCTTGAAACAACAAAACAAAAAAGAATTTATTAACCTGTGTCACTAACAGTGGTAAACTGAACTGCATATAATTATACTTGAATAAGCCTGACCTTTGAAAAATATTTAAAAAGCACGCAAATGCAAAAGCTGACCATTTCATGGCCCGCATCGATGTGTCTGCAATCTGTGGTCCTGATGGTGATGGTGGTCGTGAGAGGACTCTCTACCCACCTCTGGAAAGCTGTGACCGTCTGGATCCACGCAGGCATACTAGAGCTTCAGCACTAACTGCTTTCTTCCGGGCCAGTCATCCTGATGTTTCATTGCGTCTGGCTCTACCTCTGAGTTTGTACTTGGTCTGTACCCTGTGCCACATGGGCGCCTCCTGCTGCTCTGGTCTGCTTGATGTTAATTCTTTCTCTACCCAGGACATGAAGGCTTTTATGTTTGTAGTGGTCTATGTTCTGTTTGAATTACTCGACTTGTTCGATATCATGGTTCTTTTAATGTTGCCTCAGAGTCTTTCCTTAGGATAGGATGTGAGCATCACTGGGTTGCATGGACTAGAGGAGAATCCAGGTTTTCCAGACCACCCACTCCTTGTTGACTCCCAGGCCCTGTGGCTGTATCTAGCATTCTGTATTGTTCTGTTCTCATTCATGACATCTCCTGACAGCCCTCAAATTCACCCTGTGTCTAAACCCCATACATTTCAATTCTGTAAACTGATGTAAGGGGTGGGTAAGCTGTAATAATACTTAATTTCTGATATTCAGAATAATTTAATTCTAGCACTAGCCTCAAATCTCTTTTTATACCATCAAGATGTTTCCGTCTTCTGGAAACCATGATCTGTTGTTGCTATTGTTTACATCATAATGAACAAAGCCTCGTACCTCCACTATGTGACAAACCCGCAGCTATTTGAGGACAATGATTATGCCTTTCTGGAACTTTCTATCCAGGCTGCCTTAAGCAAGAATTTTGTGTAATGTTGGGGAGAGCACATCTGGAATCCTGAGTTAAGATGCAGGAGAAAGAAAGGAAGACTTGATCTTAGAAGGTAGCAAGTAGACTCCTATGCTACACTGGAGGAAGACATAGCCATCTGCTCTAGACCTGTCTTATGCCCAAACAACCCAGTATGACCATGTTTCTGCTGACTAAACCACCCTGTGTCATCAGGGACTTGGGAGTGACTTTCTTTGGGGAGTCACTGGCACTCTTGAAAAGAGTAGGTTGTTTCTGTTTTTTTTTTTTTTTGCCCCCAAAGTGAAGTTCTTATCTCTAAGGAGCTGATCCTCAGTTCTAGAGGGAGGGAAAAACCTGGTTTTAATGAGGAAACATCCCAGGCCCAGGGAGTGAAAGACCCAAAGACCAAACCGAGGAGCACAGTGTACCCATCTCTGCTCAGAGCGCACAGAAGCTGGCACTGTGTGTGGTTCCGGTACTCAATCAAGGCTGAAGCATAACCCAAACACTGGCAAGCCTGTGGGGCGACTCCCAACTCCCTACACTTCTGGAATGGTCTCCCTGAGCCTTAGAAACGCATCTCACCCACTAGAATTCTCTCTACCTGTTACCACCCAGGCTGTTTTCTTCTCTCTTGTGCTTAACAAGACCCATCTCATCCTTAGCACAGCTTGTCTTCTGAGGATAGACAGAGATTCCCCTTGCTTTCCATTCCAGAACTTTCTCTGTGGTGAGCACTGGATTTCTTTGAAAGACCTATTTTCAGTCACTGTGGGTGGAAGGTAGCACCCAAAGAAATGCTCAAGCAACAGAGGATGCCTCAGAACTGTGTTGTGTGGGACAAGCAGGGAGGCCATGTTGCTCCTGAGAGGCAAGAATGTGGAGAGGGAGACCGAAACAGAGATTATGTGAACAATAAAGATCAAAACCCAAAGCCAGAAGGAGATGAGGCACATCCAGTATACAGAAAGACCTCGGACGTTACTAAAAATCACCAGACAACTGGTGGGAAGAGTCATAGGTGAAGGTGCCAGAGAAGAAGCTATGCTGTCCCTGCACTTGAATAGGAAAGGGGAGACGTGGATGCAGAAGTGAGTAGGTTTGAATCCAAGTTGTCTATGTTTTTTGTCCATTTCTCCCCTTGAACTTGAGCTCCTTCTTTTGGGGGCCTGGTTCACTTATCTTTGTATTTCTAATTTCAAGTACGCTTTCACTTAGTCAATATTGTTCAAAGAAAGATCTGTTCACACAAATCCTGTGATTTTATGAGGATACACAGAACCGCAGACCAAGTCCTAAAGTTGATGATTCATTCAAAGGAAAATGGAGAAAAATGTTTTTTTTTTTCTTCTTCTTACATGTTTGCCTTTCTTATTGGGACAATGTAGCCCAGATGGAGTGATTCAACCCAGATTCACCTGCCCCATGGAATATGCTCTATGCTCCTAATTGGGTATCATGGCCCAAGATCTAGAATCATGGAAAATCAGAATTGAAAAGGGACATTGAGCATCACTTACACAGAATCTGAACTCTGAACTTTTCTCTTGTTGCCCGACACTTTTTATTTTGTTTCTTTGTTTGAAAAAATGTCTCTGACTTTAAAATGAGGTCTCTTCGCCTGTCATCATAGATATGTGTTCCACACAGGAATAACCTGAAATGAAAAGCATGAGACATTATTGGCATAACATCAGTGCTGGGGAGTGCTCTGCAAATGTTTTACAATAAATGAACCTTACTATTTCAAACCACAGTGCTTCCTGCTAAGTCAAAGGCTCTTTGGAATTAGGACTAAGTGGAGCAGGAGTTGGAGAAAGTCTAATTGGAGTCTTTGTGGTGGGGTGGAAGGTGATGTAGAAGGGAAGGAAAGAGGAAAGACAGGAGGAGGTCACACAGCTTGAGCCAGGGCAATACATGAGAGTCAGAAAAGACATTGTCCAGGTCCTTACAATGACCTTCCCACCTCCTACAAACCTTGAGTGGAATTTTTGACTAAAGTGGTCAATTTCTGTAAGAACTTGTAGAAATGCAGTTGGACCTTCAATAGAATATAGAGTTGTAGGGATCAGAGGAAGGCCCCAGTGAGTGAAGTCATGAAGTCCGGAGTGAATGTGTGTTTTGATATGGGCATAGCCATGTTAAAGACTCCAAAGTCAATTGACCCATGAGACAGTGGCGAAGCCATTAACCCGGATGAGACAGGCTCAAGAGGAATGACCATACTTTGCTCACGAGTCTGAGTGTAAGTCTGAGTTTTTATGAACAGTTGAGCAGCGTGTCCAAAGACCAGCAACTGCGCTTTTCCTCTGGTTGTTTCCAACCGGAGACTGCTCACCTACAGACAGACACCGCCTCCACAGACGAGCTAGCGCCTCCCTGTGTACTACATATACGAAACATGCCAAGATTCTGGGTTGCAGCGGCAGTAGTATCAGAGCCCCATCTGATTCCAGCTTCATTGTACATGTGTCTGTGTGTCTGTCTCCTTTCTTCATTCCCTTGTTGCCACTAGTCAGGGTTCTGGGACCCAAGCAGCACAGGTTATGGCATAAAGCGGAGATTTGAAGTATCCTTCTGATCTTGAAAAAGAAGGGAGACCTCAGAAGAATAGACAGGATGTTGGTATCATGGAAACTTCTCTCTCTCTCTCTCTCTCTCTCTCTCTCTCTCTCTCTCTCTCTCTCTCTCACACACACACACACACACCCACCCTGCATCTACACCCCCACACACCCACACACATTCCATCTCAATGTTTTAAAACAGGACAGAGAAGGAGAAAAATCAAACACAAACTGACAAATTTTAGCTATCTATCAAGCACCAAGCATCAGCTGAGAGCCCTTGACACTGTTGCACAATTTTTGCCTTCCTCTGGTATAGATTTTGAAGATGTCATCATTGCACAAGAGACCTTGCTTGTAGCCAGCAGCTGGGGAATGAAATCTCTTCCCGTGTATAGCTGGGGGGCTGGGAGAAAGAGATGGTAAGAAGAGAACATTCCCAGCAGCTTCCACAGCAAAGCCTGATGAGAAGTCGCATTCCTACCAGTGGACACTCAAGTAGAAACAACATGTGGCGTGTCTACAGATCGGTCAGAGCTGGGAGCACAGTGACGTTCACAACTGTGACACTCCCAAGGCCATGGGAAAGGATTAATGCTGTGGTGAGCTGTGTGGCAATCTTTACCCAGTGGCTTCGTTTCAGGGAAGACCTCGTTGGACGATCCAATCTCTTGGATTTTCCTGGTGGTCAGATACGCCGTTTGCTGGATTAGGAGAGTCCTGGGTACAATTGCCCATGCTAGGTTTTCCTTTGGTGACTGTCTATCATCTTCACAGCTGTGTCTCCAGTCAGCCATGGTGTCCTTTTCATATGCCACCTGGAGGTTCTTAGAAGGGCAGGCTCTAACCCTTTTCTGTGCACAATCAATGGTGTAAACGACAGAAGCTTCAGGGCTTGTTTACATGAAATCAGAGCACGGGCAGAAGTAAACGGCAAGTCACCTGCTTACTGGCTTTTCCTCTCTCTATTCGTATGCATGTGTGTGCCCGTCAGCGCTCATGTGTGGGTGTGTGTACATGCATATGTATATAGGAAGGTATAGGGGTCAGAGGAAAACCTCAAATGTCATTTCTCAGGTGCCAGTCACCTTTGTTGTTGGTGGTGGTTGAGACGAGGTCACTCACTGACCTGGAACTCATCAAGTAGCCTAGGCTGGCTAGCCAGTGAATTCCAGTGCTCTCTGTATCTCCGCCCCCATAGTTATGGGATTGCAGTGCGTGCCACCACACTTGGCTTTTTAAAACATGGGTTATGAGGATCCAATTCAGGTCCTCATGCTTGTGAGGCCAGTGCTTTACAAACTGAGCTGTTACCCATCCCTCCCTGTCCTTCTTATGGTGAGGCTTCTGGGTTACAATGTCACTTTCAGCTGTCGCACATGCCAAGGCAAAGGGAGACTTATGAAGAAGGTATTAATGGTGTCCCTGGGCAGAGCAGGTTTGATATGAATGCAGAATCAAAAAGGTAACTCAGCAGAGTTCCTTGCCGGGGTATAAGCAATAGTCTTTATATCATCAGAGATCAGGTGGCCTTCCTCTGTTTTCTATCTATCTATAGATAGAGTTGTCACATTGTTATTCAGTAAATCTGTATGGCCTGCATTTTCAGCCACATGAGAGCCTGCTGTCCTTATGGCAGTTGCGAATGTCTACCTTCTGTGGAACACTGACTCCATCTTCAGCCACAGCAGCATCCTGCCTCCAGGAGTCCGTAAGATCAGCTTCTGCTGTGGACATGCCTGAGCAGCGATGATTTATGAGTGGGTAAGACTCTAGCTGTCTCTTTAGCTCTATGCTAGTTGCCGCAGCAGCTTGCACATATCATTGGCCAACTTGCTGTACAA
Organism: Peromyscus nudipes; assembly: GCA_902168325.1. NCBI lineage: Eukaryota > Metazoa > Chordata > Mammalia > Rodentia > Cricetidae > Peromyscus > Peromyscus nudipes. Next base: position 16,519 of record CABHPH010146653.1, on the reverse strand, counting down.
CCACATAGAGGCGCTCTACCATGGCTTCCACCATGCCTCTGTTGCCTGTGGGCAACAGACTGCTTTGTCTGTGAGGAGACAAGCCCTGGAACTGGGATAGAGAAAACAGCATGGATCCCTGTGCTGTGGATTTTGGGAACTGCGCCGGACCTACTGGGGCTAAAGGTCAGGCAGTGACAGGAGCCCACAAAGCAGAAGCTGGAGAAGAAGGCCATGGCATCTGTCAAAGAGAAGTTTCTGGGAAGGTGGCAGTGGGGAACCCAGAACATGGTTCTCTAGGCTGTTGAGTGGCTCTACTACATACAATGTGTGGAAAACCTAGGCAAATTGTATGGAAAGCGTAGGCACATTGTGTGGAAAGTGTAGGCACACTGTGTGGAAAGTGTAGGCACACTGTGTGGAAAGCCTGGGCACATCATGTGAAAGGCCTGGGCATACTCTGGACCAGAGGCTGCTATGGGCCCTTGCTGACAGTGATGCTGACATTTCTAAGGTCATCACCGTGGTAAAGCATTTATCACTGGGAACTGACTTTTTTTTTTTTGAAGCAAAAAGGATTTTAGCCTGCCCCTCCACCCCTGACAATTTCATTTTCTACTTTTCATCCTACCAGCCAAAATGACCCCTGAGAATTTCCAAGGGCAGTTTCTGTGCCCGTCAATGAATGCAGCTTTCTCCGGGATAGGAAGATATTTGTGTCCTGGTTTGAACTCAACATCCTTACACAGTGTCAGCGTCTTGAGCATGGAGGCCCAGATTTCAGGGCTGTGGGCAAAGATTTGACCTGACATCTGCATTTTGGAAGCCACAGAGATCTGATTGTCCAACTGAAGACAGGTCCTGGGAATGTCAGAGGGCCAGTCTTGTCCTTGGAAAGGATGAGGGGGATCTGAAGGCCATCACCACAGGATTCTATATGGCTGTCTGCTTTTTATTGGTAGTAGAGTGACAACAACAGTGATTTGGAGGTCTTTAGGTACACTGGTCACATGGTACCAACAAGGAAGGTGGAGGAGTCCAGGGCATGAGACCTCATGGATACCATGATGATAAAACAAAGGAGGTTGAAGAAAATGGCCACCCCTGCAATCCAAGCAAAGTATGGGAGCCCAGTACCAGTGGGTGTCTCCTTTCTAGCCCCCCAAAGCCAGTGTGGTAATCTGTCCACTGCTTGTGCCAAAGCCTGTGTTTATGATCATGCCAGTTGTGCCTTCCAAATAGTTCATGGGAATGAAGCCAACATTCTTTGTTTCCAGGGGACTCCATGCACAAAGTCACAGGAGCAGAGCTTGGGTTTGGACCTCCCAGGGAGAGATGAATGGTCAACACCTCCCCAAGTAGCCAGCAACCTGTGAGACACTGGAATTCAGTCCTTTCCACTAATCTCTACCGTGTCCACCTCCAGCTCTTTGCAGGTGTTGCATTTTTTTTCCTACAATCCAAATAGAAAGACCTTACCAAGGAATATGCCTCTTGGTCATAAGCATAGATCCCTAATTAGAGCAAACACAGAATCCTAGAACACATCTTCTAGGGGTACAATCTTGCCTTTAGATACTGAACCCCAAACTCAGCCCAGCACATGAACACCACAGGAAGATGAGGCTCTCCCCTGATGTGCTAAGGAACTTGGTTGTCTTTGATGTTTCTTTGGGAGGCTGAGAGTACTTGGGCTCTCCCAAGTGAGGAGTTCTGTAGCCATTGTGCTCTGTGGAGACACTGGACTGTATTTCTCTTCTCACTCTTCATTGCCGTGTTTGTGCTCACCTAGTGTTTTAGTCTAGGGTTTCTATTGCTGTGAGGAAACACCATGACCACGGCAACTCTTATAAAGAAAACATTTAATTGAGGTGGCTTGCTTGCAGTTTTGGAGGTTCAGTCCATTATCATCATGGTAGGGAGCATGGCAGTGTGCAGGTAGACGTGGTGCTGGAGCGGAGAGTGCTACGTCTTGCAGGCAACAGGAAGTCAACTGACTGTCACACTGAGGGAAGCTTGAGCCAAAGAGAGCTGAAAGCCCGCCCCCACAGTGACACACTTCCTCCAACAAGGCCACATTTCCTAATAGTACCACTTCCTTTGAGGGCCGTTTTCTTTCCAACCACCACACCTAGGTGCTGTGGGATGGTCTGTATGTCAAATGTGTTGCTCTGATTGGTTAATAAATAAAACACTGATTGGCCAGTAGCCAGGCAGGAAGTATAGGCGGGGCTAACAGAGAGGAGAATTGAGAGAACAGGAAGACGGAGGGAGACACTGCCAGCCGCCGCCATGACAAGCAGCATGTGAAGACGCTGGTAAGCCACGAGCCACGTGGCAAGGTATAGATTTATAGAAATGGATTAATTTAAGATGTAAGAACTAGATAGCTAGAAGCCTGAGCCATTAGGCCAAACAGTTTAAATAATACAAGCATCTGCCTGGGCTTGGTGGGACCGGGAGAGAAAATTCTCCAGCTACACCTAGGTCCAGCTCTTTCTTATGTTCTGTTTTCTGGTGATTATTTCCCAGTTCTGAGCAGTTGTGCTATGGACCCTTGTACTGTTTCCTGCCCTCTCCTCCCTTTAAAAGAAATTTACATCTGTAGTTCCACTGAGCTGCTCACAAAGTCATGATGTGAATAACATGGATGCTGACGGGCTGAGGGTGGATGTAGGGCCCTGGGTCGCAGGAGGGTACAACTTAAGATATACATCACACTGAGGGTCTGGAACCTAGAGGCTCAGCTGTGGCAGCTCAGAGAAGGGGCACTGAAGGACATTTGGGGGTCTAGACTCTATGCCGGGTCCTGATTTATTTATTTTTTGTTCATTTTTCTTCTACTATACCAGACTGAAAGGCTCCTGAGGGCAAAACTTACGTTTCATCACTGTATTCTCATTATCAGGGTGTTTTAAATAGGTGTTTGCTGAATGACTAAATAATTTAGGGCCTGTGGGTTTTTGTCTGTATCTTGACAGCAAAGTGTAGCTATGATGGGAAGAGATAAAGTCTAAATGGATGGACTGCATGGAGCAGGAAGCTTGAACCAGGTCAGCAGGTCTCAGCTGGGTCCCTGCAGATCCCTGCAGGGTCCACAGCACACAAGTCAACTGAGCCCCGGTTTCTGTACCTATTAAAGTCAGAATGCAAATAGTTAGGGCAGAAATATTTACCTTTTGAAGTTGCTAGGTAGTAATTCATGGAGAACCTGTAACTATTGCTGGTACTTAGCAAGCACTTGAATTTCCTTAGTAATATTAATGCTACAGTAAGAATCTAATGAAAAAGCATTGAGTTCCCTGGCCTCCTCGGCCCTGTGCTGTAGATGGAGTTCTCATTGTAGCTATTGACATTTTTTGGTAGTTAGGCTTTTTATTTTTTAATGTTGGGAGGTTCCCACAGGGATCTTTCAGATCTATCTGCTCAGGACAAATAAACCTTTTACAACATCCTCAGGGTCAAGGAACGAGGCCTGTTCATCTCTTTATCCTACCCAGCTAGTACAGTCCAGACATGCTTTAAATGAATGTTTGAATAAATGCTGCAGAAAGGGGACGCTGACTCTGGACGCCGATTCAAAACTCATCCAGAATCTGTTAACTTTGTAGTAAGGAACCCAGACCTCAAGGCTGCGTTAGAGACTCGCCGTACCCAGACATTCACATTCGCTGTGGTGGCTCATGGACGCAGCAGTCGTCTCCTCCCTTCTGACCCCTACCTGGCAGCCACCTCCACAGTGGAAGGCTCCTCGGCCATCAGTCTTGGCACCGGAACAGTGTCTGATACAGCTCTCATCAGCTCCACCAGCAGTACCATGGCCAATTTTCAGAGTTGAGCTGACAAGACTTATCAAGGGACCTTAGCTGCTATGACACCATGGCTTGGCCTGGTGCTGTTGGCCAAAGCTAATATTGGGTGGGTACCTTGGCTGTCTCAAATGCCTGCCTAGCCCACTCCGGCGATATGCGTCAGGATAGCAGGAATGCGTTGCTTAAGCTAGGAATGTGGCGTCTCTGAGGGCTAGCAGGGGAGGGGGATGGAGGGCGGGAGCTGGTACTGATGGTGGAAAAGAGAACGGCTTGTTCTGAAGGACATGTAAACAGTCCCTGGCTCCAGCATCCCTGCTGTTAGCCCCTGCTCCGCACACACAGTCAGTATATCTTGAGCATTGTTCTAGGACAGGGAAGGGTGGAGTCCAACCAGGAGCAGATGGCAGGATTCTGTCTAGATTTGGTGCGATAGGTGCAAACTTGACCTTGGGGTAAAGGGGTGTGTGTCTGAGGTTGCTATGACCTTAAGGGAGGTCCATTGGAAAGAGGCCCGTTCATCTCAGCGCTAACTTCAAAGCCTGTCTTCGTGAAGAGAGACATTCGGATTGTCACGGTTGCAAAGAAAATGGAAATCCTGAATTCTACCCTCTTAATCTTTCTACACACACACACACACACACACACACACACACACACACACACACACACATCTCACTCTTAGTAATTAACTTTAGCACATGGAACATTCTTTAATTTGAGCAGGCTCACTTCACTGAGATGGAATTTGGACTTGGAAGGCAGGGCCTCAGAGCTTTCCACATGTTTTGTGGAAAAGGCAATGCTGTGTGGGACTCTTCTGTTACCCAGCATCCTTTCAGCTGAGGAAACAAACCCATCTCATCTAAGTGACTCACCTCATGGGTGGGCAACAAAGTGACTGGATAGGAGCCCCTGGGGCAGCATCTTGTTAGGATGAAGAGTATAATGTTTTCCCTTTTTCCTTAGTCAAGCTAACCTCGGGTCTTCCTAGACTGTGGTTGGCTTCCTCTCGAGTCTTTGCCATGGGCTTTGTTTCATTCTTCACATTGCTTCTCAGTGTAGGCCTGTCTCTGCCTCCCCCATGAGCTCACGATCAACTCCCAGGCCCTTCCTTTCTGATTGTGCTGGATGTTCTTCATTTAGTGTCTGTAGTGTGGCTCTGTGAGGGTCAGCCTGCCTTGTTCAGAGCTCTGTTTTCAGAGAACAGGCCAGAGCTGGCACATGTGATACTCCAAAAATTTTTTGGAGATACATACAAAAAGGAGTCCTTTAAAGCTTAAAGTCTAGTTAGGAAGACAAACATTTTGTCACTTGCATGGGGGTGGGGGGAGGGGGGATGAGGGCTTTGAGAGAGGGAGAGTGGAGGAACCCTGGAGGGGGCAGAGGTAGGCCTGCACAAGACCAGGTGGCTGTTTTTGACATTCAAATCCTGGGATTGAAGAGGGTAGAAACTGGCCAGGGAAAACTGGAAATAGTTCAAGGCAGAGAGACCACATATGCCAAAGGCCTGAGGTAGGGAAGAGGAGGGTCTCCTCGAATATATGAAAGCTTCAAATGGGCTCCAAGAAGAGATACTCTAGCTCAGTCAACCTTCCTAATGCTGTGATCTTTTAATACAGTTCCTCATGTTGTAGTGACCCCCCCAACCATAAAATTATTTTTGTTGCTGCTTCATAACTGTAATTTTGCTACAGTTACGAGTTGTAATGTAAATATTTGATATGAGACCCCCTGTGAAAGCGTTGTTCAACCCCAAAGGTCTTGACCCACAGGTTGAGAACCACAGCACTAGGTATAGATGAGAAGATGGCTCAGCATGCAAAGTCACATACTAAACTTGGGGTGTTTGTCCTGGACAGTGCAGAGGCTGAAGACTTCTAAGTAGAGAGATGCTTGCTTTTGACGGAGTGTTCTTGAAAGGGCAGGAACTGAGGCAGGGTAACTATAGGAGTGGGCCATTGCCTGATTTATAAGAGCCATGATATCTTGGACTTGGGAGGGAGGGGTGAGGATGGAGAGTGGGGACATGGTTAGGGTATTGAAGATTAGTAACAAGACTGGGGGATGGAGTAGAGGGCTAGCCTAGCATGCCCAAGGTTCAACCTTCCATCACTAGCACCACAAAGTAATAAACTTAAAAAAAAAACAAGAGAAAAGACGTGTAACTAATTATATATTGGAAAGATTGAGATCAGGAAGTACTTGGTGATGGGTGGGCGGGGAAGGGGAAGAGTCTCACTTGTCTTGGGCACCTATGTGGATAGTGATAATAGTCTTTTTTTTTTTTTGGTTTTTTGAGACAGGATTGCTTTGTGTAGTTTTGGTGCCTGTCCTGGATCTTGCTCTGTAGACCAGGCTGGCCTCGAACTCACAGAGATCTGCCTGGTTCTGTCTCCCGAGTCCTAGGATTAAAGGCTTAAAAGTGTGCGCCACCACCCAGCGTGATAGCAATCTTGAAGATGGGGGAGCTGAGAGAGGAAAGGCATCAAGTTCATCATCGCCTTCAGGTTGTCCCTCTGTCCTCTTCCCCAGAGAGACTTAGGACAAGTACTGGCTTTCCCTTGAAATTCCCTGTAACCTCTCCTCCGACCTGCTAGAGCACCAGCAACTGTTCCATGCCCTGTAACACGTGTGTGTGTTGCTCTAAAGTTAGTCTTATCTTTCCAAATGGGTTGTATGATGCTTGATGGTTGGGATCTTTTGGCCCACTGACCACTGTGGGTCAAACACACGACAGGTGGTCAGTCCTTGGGGACTACAGCCATCAGGATTCTCCAGAGAAACAGAATCAAAGGATGTGTGGCTAGACAGTGACTTAGGAGGAATTAATTCATGGGATAATGGAGGCTTGTGAATCCGTGAAGTACAGTGTGAGCCAGAGCTCACAGAGGCCTGCTGGTGCAGATGCAGGGGGAAGGTGGGCTTTGGGAAAACGCACACACTTGCTCAGGGAGACCAGACTTCCTGTTCTATCTGGCCCTTCAACTGTGGGGTGAGGCCTACACGTACTGTGGAGGGAAATGTTGCTCAAGTCTTTTATATAATTGGTTTTTTGGTTTAAAACAGCACCCACTTACTACTTCAGAGAGGCAGACAGATGTTCAGTGTGACATTCCTGGATGTTTTATTTAGGGTCTCACTAGACTAAAATCAAGGTGTCCGGAGGACCGTAGCTCCCCTTTGAGATTCAGTTCTGATTCAGCTTCCCTAGTTTCTGGAAGAATTTAGTTCTTTTAAATTACTTTTGTACAGTTAATTTTTTAAATATAATGTTTTTATTCCTTAAGAGTTTCTTGCAATACATTTTAGTCATATTCAACCTCATTTCCTCCATAACTCTTCCCAGATTCACCTCCATCTTCCCACCTCTACCCAACTTTGTGTCCTCTTCAAAAAAATAAAATAACCCACTGGGTCCCATTTGCACTGAGCATATGTCCTGAGTGTAGGGAAATCTGCTGGAGCATGGTCACTTTCCAGCGGCCACACCCTTAAAAAACTAACTCCCTCTCTCCCGGAAGCCATCAGTTGCCAACAGCTCCTCATTTAGGAGTGGGAGCTTCTGAGCCTCCTCCCTCTCCATGCTGGAATGTTAATGGGCTTGATCTCATGCAGGTCTCAGGTAAGGTAACCAAAGCTGATGTAAGTTCACAAATATAGTGATCCTGTTATGTCTGGTGCTCCTGGCCCTCTGGCCCTCTGGGCCTCTGGCCCTAACAATCTTTCCACCTCCCTCCCATGATGATCCCTGAGCTTTGGGGAAGGGGCTATGATATAGATGTCTTATTAATGGCTAAACACTCCACTGACAATTATCTTCTGAGGTGAAGAGGTTTCTTCCAGGGACACAGAGTACATTAGAGCTCAGAGTGGAACTCAGGTTTATGAATTCATGTTTGTATTTTTCTTACTCTATATTACAGTTGTTGACTTGTGAATGTATGTGTGTATGTGTATGTGTTTATATGTGTTAGAGTATGTTATGAGTGTGTGAGTATGTATGTATGTGTGTGTGAGTAAGTATGTGTCTTAGTCAGGTTTTCTGTTGCTGTGAAAAGACACCATGACCATGGCAACTCTTATAAGGAAAACATTTAATTGAAGTGGCTTGCTTACACTTATAGTTTCAGAGGTTTGGTTCATTATGATCATGTCTACCTGCATGGCGGCATGCAGGTAGACATGGTGCTGGAGCTGAGAGGGCTACATCTTGCAGGCAACAGAAAGTCGACTGACTGTCACACTGAGGGAAGCTTGAGCAAAAGAGAGCTCAAAGCCCGCCCCCACATGACACACTTCCTCCAACAAGGCCACACCTCCTAATGGTGCCACTCCCTTTGGGGGCCATTTTCTTTCAAACCACCACAGTATGTATGTGTATATATGTGGTATGTGTGTGAGTACATATGTGTGTACATCTGCGAGTGCAGATGTATGCATGCCTCCTGGTTAAGAGATCAAGATGTCTCCTTGGAGCTGTGACTTCTGGTTTAATCTGGGGATTAAACTCAAACAAAGGTGGCATTTTTCTCCAGTTGCGTTCCTTGGCGGGCTTCCAAAACAACAGTATGGACTGGATCATAGTAAGGGATGGTGGAGCTTAGGCCTTCAGCATCTGTGGCAGTTTCTGAATCCGTAAACTGAGGCAGATTTGAGGTAGGAGTCTGGACTTGTGTGATTGGTGTGCATCCCAAGGGCACAGGGAAGCTTGTCCAGTGGTAGAAACAAGCACAGTTCTCAATGTCCTCTGCAGAGAGGTCATTCAAGACCAGAAGTCCACAGCAGTCCCCAGGCCTCACACAAGGGCAGAGCACAGGTTTAGGATTTTTTAGTAATGCAGGGATTGCAAAGGGTGTGGAGTTTACATCAAGATATCCGGGACACATTCTTGAGCCAAGAATGGTCCATTCAGCTTAGCTCTAGGGTAGTTGGGGTATGGAGGTGCTCAAGATCTGAGTGCTTTGGGCCAATCTCCTTTTTCCTCCATCTCTGTCTCTCCATCTTTGTCCGATGCTGATGCTCACCATCCCTCTCTCCCTCCCTCTCCCTCCCCCCCTCCCCCCCCCTACCTCCCTCCCTCCCTCCTCCTTTCCTCTTTCAGAAGTCTTTACAGGAGGGTAAACAGCAGCTGGATTTGGCTCATAAAGGGATCCTTGCTATTTTTTTTTCTTTTTCAGAAACTCACCGGGCAGCAGCTAGAATTCTAAGCGGTTGGGTCTTTTCTTTCAAGAACATTGCATGCAGCAGAACTCGGCATGATTCTGCAGGCGTGCCTCGAAAGACACCATGATGGGATTTGCCATGCAAAATTTTAGTGTGCAGTAGGCTCAGACCGGTTAGTGATGCTAGCCACCCAGATGGAGGACAATTCATTTGTCTCTTGGGTTCACTGACATTTGAGCAATAGAACCTTGGATGATTTTAGGATCCATGACATGGTAGTGACTGGATTCCAGGTGTTTTGTCTCCTCTGACATTGCTGTGTATCTTCACCCCATCTTTATTTTAGCTTAAGATACTTTGAAATGGTGGCGGCACATACCTTTAATCCCAGCACTTGCGAGACAGAGGCAGGAGGATCTCTGTGAGTTTGAGGCCAGCATGGCCTACAAAGTGAGTTCTAGGATAGCTAAGGCTATTATAGAGAAAAGCCAAAAAGGAAAAAAAAAGACACTTTGAAATGATCTCAATAGAAAAGAAATTGGAAGAGATTGAGCATGGCAGGTAAGAGATGGGGACTCAGTACAGTTAAAGTTGCTTTAAAACAGAACCCATTCCATCATCTCTACCTTGAGTGTCACATTTCAGAGAGTACCAGAAAGATGGATACATTGGGCCCTGGGACCCTGTGTGGTGCCACACATGCAAATGTACAGGGGTCATTCATTTTAAGTGTGGCACATATTTGGTGTTTGAATCTAAACATGATCCTTTTTCATATGTTCCAAGGAACCCATAGGAAATGAACTGGGGTCACCCTAGGAGAAAGGGTGAAAGCCTGGGCAGGGAGGAGGTGAGCCTAGCCAGTTCCCCATCGGAGCCTTAGCAGGTGAGGGGAGGATGGGGCCACCTTCTGTTCCACTCTTCTCCATTCACAGGATTACTTAATAATTGGATGAAAGGGATTCCATAGATGTTACAGATTTGGAATTTTAGAGTAAATAATATGCTAGGACTCCTTGTAAATTTCAACACGAGATGTGTGTGTGTGTGTGTGTGTGTGTGTGTGTGTGTGTGTGTGCAGATTATTTTGGGAGGTACCACGGTTTCTCTGGCAGGGAGGTCACAGGGAGGGGTTTCAACAGCTCCTGTTGTTGGTGGGCAGTGTTGGTGAATACCAGAGGGTGGTATGTCTGGGTATTTGGCCTGCCCAGCCTTCTCTTTAAGCCATGTATGGATTCCGGAATTGGAGGTGCTGGTGGACAGCAACAAAGAATTCAGGGCAGAACTTTCCAGATTTAGAGGTCCTTTCTTGGTCTGAGGAGACAGGAACTCGACCAAGTCCAGCCTGGAATTGCACAAATACAGCTGTGGGAAAGGAATCCGAAGCACAAATATCTTGAGCAGTTAGGAGCAAGCTGGAAAAAATTAACAATTCGACCTGGGGCTGCCTATTTGTTCTGCACTCACTGTGACTCACTGCTGGCTGGAGGGGTGCAGGGCAGTGAGGGGGTGCTGGGTGGAAGAGGGTGCAGAGGGGAGGTTGTTGGAGAGGAGAAACCAGTGCAGTCTAGTGTTATTCAGGACGGCTGATCATGGGGGAGGGGAAGTCAGTGCCCTTCTTCTAGAGACTGGTGGGGCCACAGCTACAAAGAACGCAGACTTAAGAGTTTGTGTCCCTGGCACGATAGACTCTTGGAGAAAGTTCAAAGGGATGAGGGTTAGAAAGCCCAGTGCGAGGTCAGCTTATCATCACCGTGGGGCTCTTTCTGTTTGGCCAAGGGCCAGCTTTGGGGCCTGCCAGTGGCCTGTTCAGTGCGAGGAGGGAAAGCTTCAGGACAAAGCAAGGCAGACAGAAGTAAGGATGTCAGAGTTGACGATAAAGAGGTGAGAGTTGAGACTCACAGGGTCTACCTTCCCTATGCATTCCATGTCCACAAGTGGGGTGATCTGGGGGAGGAGAGGTGGAGGGATTTGGCTTCCACACTATGTCTTGTGTTTTAATTCCAAAATGAAAGAAAGAAGGGCGTTTCTAGTAGATTTAAAATTACCCTCTTCTGCATCTTCTCACTTTCTTAGTTCAAGATATTTTAAAATTGTCCGAGCGAAAAAGAAATTAGAACCCAATGGGTGTTCCAGGTGGGGTCTGGGGATTTGGTGTGGTTGAAGCCACCTTCAGAGTATACCAGCATCCCTTTAGGGGATAGAGAAAAGGCAAAACTTCTGGGTAATGTTGGATTGGAAGGAAGAGCAAAAGGCATGGCTTTGGAACGTGCTTGAGCAGGTCATTGAGAAAATATGGGGTGATTTTTCCTTCAGTTATCCACTGGAGCCCTTCAGGTGAGGGCCATTTGAAGAAGTATGGGGTGGGGGAAGAGGTATACACTATCGAAAGGAGATGAGTGAGCTGCATAGCACTATGAGTGTATTTTGAGGTCTTGATATGAAAAAATGCCCTTTTGGAGAGCTTCCCCACTCATTTCCCTGCTCTCCTAGTTGCTGTGAGGATTGTTAGCATTGAGAGACCTGGAGGCTGGTAGATGTTCCAGCTGGAAGATCCTGTTCTAAACCATAGCTCCACTGGTCCCATGCATGGGTCTCAGAATCAAGATCCCGAGGTTGAGAAGAGTCTGTAGACTCTTAGCTTTCACACAATCTGTCTTCCCTCCATGCCCGTGTCTGCGAGCAGCTAGTTTGTGTGGGTGCTAGAGTCTGGGTGTTCCGTCAGTCCAACGAGATCTGAAGTAAACGTTAACAAAAGCTTCCATGATGCATTTGAGACACAGTTGGAGCTGGAGACTTCAGTGGCTTGGGTCTGGCTCCCTACCTTCTAGAAATTTTGACGTTAAACAGCATTGAGCTCACATCTGCAGCACTCTCAGGCCATTATAAATAATGGCAGTAAATGCTGAACAAATATATAAGATTTATATGTACATGGGGTCAATCTCAAAGAAAACATGCTCATGTTATTAGAATGTTCCAGTCATTCTAGACAAGGACAAAAATCTGTAGGTCTTTAATTAAAACAAGCCTTCTCTGTTAGTTTGCACAAGGCCCCCTTCCCTCCACCAGTCTCCTTGGTTTATTCAAGTTCTAATGGAGTTGCTTTCAAATCAGTTCATGTAACATACAGGTTAAGCCTCAGGCAGTGTGTAGGGGCTTTCTTGGGGGCATAGAACTTCATATCCCATGTAAAAGGAGACTTGCAGGACATGTCTGTATATGCATGTGCGCGTGTGTACATGTGAGCATAGTTTCCTGGAAGTTTCCTGAAGTACCCTTACCCCTAGCATGTAGTGTCACAGACAGAAGCTAAATGTGTGCGGCTACCTGTAGACAGAACCTGCAGGATACAGCTACGGAATTAAGGCACAAAGACTGTGAGGAGGGTCTGGAGAGACGGCAGTGTTTGCTGCTCCTGTAGAGGGCTGGCATTCAGTTCCCAGCATCTGTGTGTGGTGGCTCACAATGGCTTGTAATTCCAGCTCCAGGGCATCTGATACCCTCTTCTGTCCTCTGTAGATACCTGCATGCACACACTCGCACATGTGAGCATATAGAGCATGCAGGCATGCACGCATGTAAATTAATTAATTAATTAATTAATTAATTAATCTTTTTTTTTAAAAGACTGTGAGAGCAGTGGAAGGGGAAAAGAGGGTGAGCCTTTTGTCTGGGGAGAGGAAGAACCGGTCCACGTGGAAGATGAGGCTGGATTCCTGCAGAGCAATGTGATTTAGTTCCTTGCACAGGTTAGCAGGGCCACAAGCAGCTGCCCCCACGTTGGAGACTTTTCATCTGTTGTACGTCAGTTGTTTGCTTGATAAACAGAACAAGCCCCTGGAGGGTGTTGAAAGAGAGGGGTGTGCCCAAGTGCCTTTGGCTGCCAGCACACTCAGAAGAGCTAAGAAAACAAGGGCATAAGCTTGAAACATCTCTTAGGGTTTGTTTACTCAGGCAAAAGGGAGCGGAGGCTAGAGCATTCACCGAGTCTAATGAATAGAAAGAGCTGACCCAGCAAAGTCTGTCTGCAGCCCTGCTTTGCTTGAGTTTACCTTCCCTCCTGAGCCACCTGGCTTCCCCCTCCTAAACACACACATACACACACACTCATAACACCCCCCTCAAATTATCTCACACACTCACATACACACACTCGTAACACACTCATAATACACACACACACACATTCATAGACACACACACACACTCATGTACTCTCGCAAATGAACTCTAATTCATACTCATTATTTCTTCCCCGTATAGGTGTAATCTCCCCCTCCTTCCCCTAGCCTTCCTAGCTAGTGGTGGGTCTCTATTGAGCTTCCATTTATTATTTCATTTATTTGCTAAGCTATATCAAGTACATGCTACGTGCTGGTTGCTAGGGCCAGCTCTGGAGACACAGAGATAAAAGCCAAGCTCTCCATGTTCACATTGTTCATCAGCAGAAAGAGCTCAGGTTCCAGACAGCTGAATTCTATACACACAGTTAATTGTGGGCCAAAGCTTGCAACTCTGAGACAGGTAAGTTCAGGTGACTGAAAACAAATTGTAAAAAGTGCTCGAAGGTCAAAATGGTGGGGCCAGTTGAGCATAATCAAGGGTGTTCACATTGTCCAACTCTCTAGAGCATCCCTATAAAGCATCCCGCTCTCAGGACTGTCTTCCAAAGAGGCTGGGGAGGTTCTGCTCTCCTGGTGGTAGTCTAGAGGGAAGGCACCTGAAGTCAATCTGGTCTTTCAGCTGTAGCCACATGTGAATTGTACTCTGTGAGACTTGTCTGTAACACTCGCTCCTTGGGATTGGCATACCTCTCAATCAAGAGAACTTTCCTCACACTGCCTTGTGTCTCTAATCTCCTCTATGGATTAGAAAAGATGTAAGTTTGATGTGAAAAAAAAATCAAAAGAAACAAGAGAAAGAAAAGATTAGTTTAGAGGCTGGGGAGAGGCTCAGTTGGTTAAACACTCACCTCACGAGTGTGAGAACCTGAGTTCCAATCCCCCAAATCCACATAAAAAGAGAGGGGTGTGCTGGATGTGGTGGTGCATGCCTTAGTCCCAGAGAGGTAGAGATGGGAGGACCCCTAGGAGCTGCTGGTCAGCTAACCTGGCCAGTGTGGTAGAGTTCCAGGCCAATGAGAGACTCTGTCTCAAACCAAAGGGTAAGGAACACCCTTGAAGACCAATGCCTGGGGTTCTCTTCTGACCTCCACATGTATGCCACATACATGCCACGAATGTATGTATGCTTATTCAAACCCACATATATCTCTACATACAGGAACACACACACACACACACACACACACACACACACACACACACACACGAGGGAGAGAGAGAGAGAGAGAGAAAGTAAAGAAAAAAGTCCTTCAGTAGAAAGAATAAGAAAAGTCAACAAAGGAAGTAAATGTGATTAAGTGTAGGGACTGGGCATTTGGAAGAGACAGTTTTCCCATGGAATAAACCCCTCACTTAATGCAAGGTGAGCCACGCTGTTAGTGAGACCAGGTCACTTGGAGTAAATTGTTTAATTTGATCTGGGAATGGAATGTACCTTTTATACCTCCTTTTTCAAGGAACCGGCGTAGTTACAGCTTGTAGTCCATTTACTTAAGACGCGGACAGATTGGGTATTGACATTTCCAGGAGGTTAAGGTTTACAAAATTTCTCCACTCACCCCCACAATTACACACACACACACACACACACACACACACACACACGCACACACACGCATGTACACACCCTCTCTTCCCTAAATGCCTGTGTTCACATGGTTGGAACATCCCTGTACCAGGCTCCAGAATTTTAGATTTTCATCTGCCTGTTATTACATGGCGAGGTGGTCTGTGGGATGATACACTTGGTGGGGTTCTTATCTGTAAGAGTGGCCAAAGTTTCACATGCACAGTGCTCAGCATCTTTCCCCGCCCACAACAATATGCATTTTGTGGTGTTGCCTTTGAACCCAGACCTCTCTCGTGATGGAATAAGAGAACTGTAGGGCTAATGACCCACGTCAGTGAGTTTGAAGCTGTGAGATTCCCAGAACTCATCGGACACAGCTGGGAGTACTAAAAGAGGGTTAGGGGACTTATCTCTCAAAATGTGGAAAAAGAAGGAAGTTTAATTTCAGGTCAACAGACGTTTTGCAGGTTATGGACAATATAGCCCGAGGAATTCTGCACATCTTCCCAGGCTATGAATTATTTTTATGTAGGGGATTTTGGTGGGCTGTTCTGTTTAAGAGCGACCCTTCCACCCTCTCTCACAAGGAGGAAGTGGGCTTATGTGATTAGTCAGAAAGTTCAAATTAGAAACATGGAAAAAAACATTCGGACTCTAGCCTTGAGAGCAGGATAACTCGGCTAGAAATGTTTGCTTGGTTTGGCTGCCTTCATATCTGTTTTGGGCAGGGTAAATTCTACTGGGCTGCAATGTCTCCTGAAATTCTGTTTCACTGATATGTGTAATGAATTTGTTTATCCTTTTGAACTTGAAAATCCACCCAGCTAGCATTTGTATGCCTGCATTGTGCCAGGTGTGGGAGGAGGGATAGATAGGACTTCAAAGCTTGTCAGTGGTGTCTAATTGAGGAACTGTCAATGGAAGGTCCCGAAGGTCAGAGTAGGGAGTTGCCCTTCCCTGCATCCTGTCAACATATGGCCGTGGGCTTGACCCACATGAGGAACAGGAATGTTTTCAAGGACGATGGTGTGTCTAGAGAGTGTTTCATCTGATATGCTGGATTAGATATCCATATACAACAGTCATGGTTTGTTTGAACTTTAACCCCAGCCTTTAAAGATGGAGTATGTTCTGCTTTCTATGGGAAGGGAAATTCAGGAGGCCTTGCCATTCACAGAGATTTCAATTGAGCATGTCAGCTAAGGCTATGAGGTCACTGGTGTTTCCTAGTCCCTAATGAGAGTCTCTGAGATGTATTTCCTCTTGACTGTGAAGCCACAGTGAGCCAGGGAAAACATTCAAGGGGACAGAACATGCTCAGCTCCTTTGCAAGTCTCAAGTGGAAGAAGCTCCTTGGACTTGGTTGTGACAGGACATGGTATCCACTGTTTATGCATAGGTGTGTGTGTGTGAGAGAGAAAGTATTGATGCCATGTGTTTTTCCTTAAAAGATCACTGCCTTCATTGTAAATCCCAAAAGAACAGGATGAGAGATCATCCTCAGATGTTCTAGTTTTCCTTAGGTGCGGGCTGCTATTCTAGAATTCACCCGAGAATTGTTGGATGGAGGATAAAATATACCTTTTTCCTGTTTGCTTCCTAGACAAGGCAGATACGGGCTTCCTTAGCCTTTCTCAACTTCTCCTCATAGAAAGGATTTGAACGAGTCTCTCTATATTTCCCCAGCTCAGATGAGATGATAGTGGGGAGTGAGGTTGATGAAGGGCAGGGGCCCCAACAATGCTTCTAAGGCTCTTCAACTTGGCCACAGAGGGAGGTGCTGCTGAAAAGGAGATCTGTGGAGACTCTGTCTTCTTCCTGCTCTCCTACCCAGCTCTATGCGCTGAGCCCACTTGAGAATTCTGAAA
>CABHPH010146652.1:0-12057 GCA_902168325.1 Peromyscus nudipes | reverse complement strand
AAGAACAGTTAGCAAGAACCTGCCATGGTCATAGAGTTTATAAGTAATAAAAGTCTCTGTGTGTTTACTTGGGTCTGAGTGGCTACAGGAGCTGGGTGGACACCAGAAAACTTCAGCTACAGTAGCTTGATGCTGGGTCAAGTTAACCAAGCAACAATGTTCAGTCCCCCTGATGGCCTGTGACTTCCCCCACCTTGGATTTCTGATGGGTTTACAGTACCAGGCAGAGGTTTCCTCCTGTGGAGTGGACCTGAGAACCAACCAGCAAGCAGTTGGTTACCCCATAACAATATAGTCTTGCTGGTAAGGTCAGTCTTGAATATAGGATTCACAGTTGAGTGGGACTACTGACATCTCTTGTCACCCAGGAGTGAACACAGCACCTTTCAGGACTATGAGAGCTACTTCTGAGTCACCATTGGGCATTGATCTACATAAACCTGATAAAGCTTAAAAAAGATTCTTAACACACAGAAACGGAGCCACACTGGGTTTCCTGGTCTCAAAGTCTCATGCCAGCAGCAGCGCAGAGACACATCTCCCAACAGCTGCCTACAAGATGGAGCTGGCCACCAGCCACCATGAGCTAAGGGACATGGTGGACTCCTGAAGTCTCTCTCACAGGCTGTAGTACAAAGAGGCTTGTCCCAACCCTTGCCAATGCCTGTAGGCTTGAGAGCACAGCCTCAGGCTTAAAAACACAGCTGTATGCTACTTAATACTGCTTCCCAGAATTGGGGAGGTAAGTGTGACTCATGACTGGTTGGTACCTGGGCCATGTTGGAAAGCTGAGTGGGGCAGAGCCGACCACCAAAGCCACACTTTGGTCCTAGCCAATGCAGCTTAGCAGTTTAAAAACTCTCCTGGTCAGAAAAGGGTTACAGATACACAATAAAACGAATTCAAATGGAAAAAAAAAACTCTATACAGCTTACAGTGTGTTTAAAAATATACAAAAACTTGAGAGAGAAAAAGAAAAAGGATAGAGAAAGTACTTAAAAAAGAAATAGAGTAAAAAATAGAGTTAAAAAAATAGAGAAAAATGCACAGAGAGTCCGGAAACTGTATATCATTGTGTTGTCTTTGGATTTTTAACTGCAGAGAGACGTTTGATTGTGGGGGCTGCTAAGTTAAACCAACATATATATTTTAAAGGTATCTTGACTTCAAAATTTGAGTCTAAGGATATGTTGCTTTGGAAAAGAGGATCTGCTTTTGTTTCCACAGAAGATGAGAATCTTTGGATTGCTTCCAGGCTAGTATGGTTTGATTGACCAAGACCCCTTGACAGGTCTCCAATGACAGCCATGGCCCAGATGATCCAACATCCAAAAAAGCTTCAAGGCAACTGGCTGAGACAATACACCTCATAGACTACTACAGCCAAGATTTAAAACTATAATTCTAAATTTTCTCAGGATCCCCATGATTGCCAGTACCCCCAATCAGCAGGAAGTAGCCTAGACTACTCTGCCCACATTCCCAAAAAATGGATTACAGACGTTTGTCTTTGTTTAGGTTGTCGGTTACAAATTGTTATTGGTCATAGTCAATCTCTTTCTAGAAGAAGAAAGGGGGATATGATACAGAAATGATGGGGGAAAGGGTAGATTATTAAATCTACTTTAATCCAAAAAAAGAACAACTGTTAATCTTACATGTAGCTGAAGTTTTCCTGTGTCCTGGCCGGCCAGTGGTCAGGACAAATCTCTCCCACTCACGTCCCCAAGTAAACACACAGAGGCTTATGTTAATTAAAACTGCTCAGTCATTAGCTCAGGCTTATTACTGACTAGCTCTTACACTTAAATTAACCCATAATTCATATCTATGTTTAGCCACGTGTTTGGTATGTTTATCTATGTTTGGTACCTTTTCTCAGCTCTACCTTGCCATCTTGCTTCCTCTGTGTCTGGCTGGCGACTCCTGACTCAGCCCTTCCTCTTCCCAGAATTCTCCTTGTCTGCTCATCCTGCCTATACTTCCTGCCTGGCTACTGGCCAATCAGCGTTTTATTTATCAACCAATCAGAACAACACATATTCACAGCATACAGAATGATATCACCCATCACTTACATATTTTACATCAGTATGGATTTTAGTTTATTGATACAAATTTAAAGTTAATTTTGTTATATTGTATGTATATTTCTACTCTTGTTTAGGGTATTAAGTTTATGTAGCTCATTTAAAAATGTAACATATAATTAAGAAATACAGATTAATAGTCATCTATTAATATAATATAATAGCAAGCTTATGGTCATGTTAGGTATGTTTTCAAGGTCATACAGAGATATATTTCAGATAGATAGGCATTCTTCAAACACTTCAAAGACCTACAGCATATGGCATTTAAAATGTTTTAAGAACTTAGACTTTTCTGGACAGTGAGACACGTCTGCTCCTGGCAGCACTGATCTACTCCTGAGAGAATATTGGGCATCAAAGATACTCCATATGGAGTTTGTCTTCTTCTTAGCAAAAAAAAAATGGCCTGTTGGGCAAAGAACTGCCGTTGCCTTGGCTGCTGACAGTAAGCATGCTGTCCATTCTGGACAAGCAGGACACAAGGAAAAGCAGCTGCTGAACCTTGCCAAGTTGGGAATGAACTTGTGACTGACCTTCTCAATTCCCTGAAGACCATCTTAACCCCTGGTGTGGTTTCCATCTTGAACATCAATAGGCAACTGCATCATATTTTCAGGGCTTCATTGGCAATGGCTAAAAAGATAGAAGATTAAAAAAGAGAAATATGGCAGTCAGTGGTGGCACACGCCTTTAACCCAAGCACTCGTGAGGCAGAGCCAGGCAGATCTCTGTGAGTTCGAGGCCAACCTGGTCTACAGAGCAAGTTTCAGGACAGGCACCAGAGCTACACAGAGAAACCCTGTCTTGAAAGAGAGAGAGAGAGAGAGAGAGAGAGAGAGAGAGAGAGAGAGAGAGAGAGAGAGAGAGAGAAATACTACAACATGGTTTTCTCAGTGTATTGTAATCTACCTGAACTCCAGGAAAATACAGTTTCTTCCTTGTTCAATAGCAGAAGCTTTGTGAAAACCTAAACGAAGACCTGAAGACAATGAAGGAAACCCACTCCCAGGAACTTTCCCAGCTAATAAACAGCTGGACAGAGAGACTCTGTGCTTTGGAGAAGAAGTGTGACAACATCCAGAAACCACTGAACAGTATTCAAGGAAATACAGAGCAGAAGTCTACAGACATAATAACAAAACAACAGTTCACAGTGAAAGGATTATTGCCGTTTCTGATGGATTATTACAAGAACTCTGACACTTTATCCAAGAAGGCACATAGTTGGTTAAAGAATCTGTAAGCAATGTGATTCATTCAACAGCAACCTGGAAACTGTATCTCAGGAGACCACACAGAGGTGTGAAGCTTTGAACAGAAGCACAGTTCATTTTTCTGAACAGGGGTCACAGTGCTTAAGCAAGAGGAAGGAGGAACTTCAGAACTTAATAGAGATAATGTCTAGTGAAAAAATTAAAAGCAGGAAGTCTAGAGCTCGATGAAACTATAAAAAACTGGTTTGACAACATATAATTGCTTTCTGCAATAGGATCTGAAACTAGATATCCCAACAGGTATGACACCAAAGAGGAAAAATTATTTATAACCATCAGCACTGGTGAGAACTGAACCACAGGAACAGCTCCTTGATCAGATGCAAAAGAAATAGCCCGAGCTGTTAATGATGCTGAACTGCTCAGAAATGACGAAGAGACCAGTCAGGATATAGATGAAGAGAAGGAGGTTCTGGAACAATGTACTGAAGAACTTTTAAGTCAAGTGATATTTGTATATACCAGTGTGGATTGCTCAAGTGGCTGTGATCCATTTTTCTAGCATAAAAAGTCACAAGGAAAGGACAAAGAAAACATGCATTAACCCAGTGGAGCAGTCTAAAGTGGAAGAGACCTCAGAGCACTCTGTCACAAAGAGCAGATTGCCACCTCGAGCCTCAATAAATTGCTAGTTAATCTGAGGGTTAAGGTTATCTTTTTTAAAATTTAAAACCCAGAACTCAACAATCTGAACTTGTGTACAGATTACAATGGAATGGACTGTCAAGATATCACTGTAAATGTAGTTGAACTGAAAGTCCTTTTTTATCATCCTTATAGCTCAAGTATGTAGTAAGCTGGGTTTCATCTGGGATTTACATTGAGTATGTGTGTTTCTAGCTTATTTTATAAATTAGCTCTTCTGTAACAAGTAAAAAAATAATTTTTAAAAAGGGAGGGACCAGGCAGGACTGAGAAACTTCAGTTTACACTGAGCCTCCCTTTTTTTACATCATTGCATGAACTTCTCCTGGAAGTCATAAACAAACATCTACTCACCCCAGACAGGGCACCAATGACAGATCAAAATGACAATTCCACCCACGCCCCGCTTGCTGAGCCAACGAGTTTATTGGGCTTAGTTACAGGAGAATGAGTGGAGGTGACTTTCAGGGGTGCAGGTGACCCCAAAGCATCCTCACCAACAACACATCTCACCCTTGAATGGATGACAGCTTCCCCATAGTGACAAAATTAACCTCTATATGCTCTAGCACCTTCAGGACACATGTGGCTGGGGCACAGCTGTCAGGAAGGCTCCAGAGGGAGGGACTGAGCCCTGAGGAGATGATCTGATGACCTGGAGTCGGGCTCACCCTGCATCCCATCTGCACATCTCTGCAGGTCTCTTTAGCATCCTCCCCAGTGGGACAAGCTCCTGAGAGTTTTCACCACAGCACCAGCAGTGACAGTCCCTTGTTGCACAAACACAAGGTACAGCTGCAGGTCCTCTGTGATAACAATGTATAATTCTAAATGTTTTGTTAACATATATCAACCATGCATAATAATGGGTTCGATGATGACATTTTCATACCTATCTTAAGGTACTCTGATCATATCCCCCCCCCACTGCTGTGAGGGAATGCTAGTCGGCCCCATCTCCAAGGTCTCTCATGGAGTCATCAAGGCTGTTTCTAACGATGATGGTAATAGCTGGTACACTCAGAGGACTGCGCTCCACAACTGACATGGTGGCAGGGGTGCTCGGCCAGAGCTCTACCGCTGAGCACAACTGCAACCCTTGGCTCTTTTGAAAATGGGTTTCACTAAGTAGCCCAGGCTGGCCTGGAACTCACTTCATAACTGAGACTGGCCTCAAACTCATCAGCCTCTTGCCTCAGTCTCCTGAGTTCTACCACACTTGGCTAAGCATCAGTTTCTTCTCTGGACAATGGGGGCAATGATCAACTCTACCGCTAAGGACATGATGTGGTTCATATTGATTGTCAGCTTGACAGAATCTAGAATCACCTGGGAGATGAGCCTCCTTCCACACCTGGGAGGGATGATCTAGGTTGGATTAGCCTCTGGATGATTAGGTTAATTAAAGTGGCAAGAACCATGCTAAATATGAGTGGCACCATTCCATGGTCTGAGGGACCTGGACTAAATAAAATGTAGAAAGTGAGCTGAGCGTAGGCATCCATTGCTGTCTTCTTTCACACCCCCATCGTAATGGACTGCACCCTCAAACTGCGAGCCAATAAAACCCTTCTGTAAGTTGCTCTGCCGGGTATTTTTAATTGTGAGCAGAGGACACGGGTACCATCGTGCACTGTGGAGAGTGGAGGAAACCGGGCCAGCGCAGGTTCTCTGCTCCCACTGTGTGGGCTCCAGGGATCAAACCCGGGTTGTCAAGCTTGGTGGCAAGTGCGTGTACCTGCTGAGCCGTCTCTCCAGCCCATGTCAGAGCATTTTCTTACGGCAATGAGTCCAGGAACTGGTAAGTCCCCAGCAAATGGTGTCTGGGGCTATGTGCTCCATGAGCAGCACTGGCCTTGGTCATCGCATATGAATGATGCTGAAACTCCTGGCACCCGGGGGTGGGCGATAATTTGTCCCCTAGCTGTTGAATACAAACAGCCAGAGCCAGGGGACACACACCAAAGCCAGAATTGTGACGCAGGCTGGGATGGAGATAATGGCCTTCCGGAGGAGCATAAGAGGAGACCTGGAAAATCTCCAGTCCAGAACCCCCGCTGGTGGGTCTCCCCACCTCAGTGAGCCTAATACTGCCCCTCACAAGCATGACCACAGGCTAACCTAATCAAGGCATCACAGGCAAGCACAGAATCAGTCTCCCGGGTCACTCTGGATCCTGTCAATCAAGCTTAGCAGAAAGAGGGTGCTGGACAGGGCAAGGTTCACACGTGTGCCACGAACTTCAAGGAGAGCCGGATTCTGCAGGAACTTTCCACATTCCTCCAGCTCTAGGATTCCGTCCACGTTTAGAGTGCATGTGTGCATACATATGTGTACATGTATGTGCGTATGTATGTGTGGGGGCCTATGTGGGAGTGTGTGGGTGGGTGTGGTATGTGTGCATGTATATATGTGCATGTGTATGCAAATGTTTTGTGTGTACATGTCTGAGCACTCCTGTGTGTGTTAGTGAATGTGTGTGCATGTGTTCCTGTTTGTGTGTGGATGTGTGCAAGCATGTTGTGTGTGCACATGTTTATGTGTGAATGTGTGTGGCTTTGTGTGTGCGTGAGTGTATGTGTGTGCATGTGTGTGCTACCTTTGAGTATGGGGGTCAGAAAACAGCCTCAGGCATCGGTCCTCGCCTTCCGCCTGGTTGAGGCAGGTCTGTCTTGTTCCTGCTGCTCCATACTCCAGGCCAGCTGGCCCACGAGCTTCCAGATGATTCTCCTGTCTCTGTCTCCTATCTTGTTATAAGGATGCTAAAGAAGCTGAGACCCCAGCATTCGGGAGGCAGAGAAAGGTGGGTCTCTGTGAGTCTGAGGCCAGCCTAGTCTACTTAGTGAGTACACAGTGAGACCCTGGAGAGGGTGGTGGAAGCTGGGGTCACAGGCACAAGCCACAGCATCAGGATTTCATGGCAAGGATTTTTCACCCACTTAGCCATCTCTCAGCCCGCGCCATGTTTCCCCTAAGCAGCCCCGCTCGGATGTGGAGGCTGCTCAACCTAGATTAACTGTGACTTCCCAGCCCATTGCTTAAGACGGCGTCTCTTCTTAGCTACAGTAGCCACATGGCACAGCGGCTCTCTTGGGTTTGTCCCTTTCATTTTGCTGAAATTTTCACCGGAGCATCTTCTCAAGGTCCCTCGCTTATGTCTTTCTTTCTTTGCTGGTGACTTTGTAGCCCAGGCTGTCCTGGAACTCACTATGTAGACCAGCCTGGCCTGGAACTCACAGAGATTCACCTGCCTCTGTCCCCCCACACCCAAGGGCTGGGATTAGAGGCATGGTCACTATGTCCAGCTCCTCCAGGATTTTTTAAGATACTTCTGAACATGCAAAGCTGGGTATGGGGAAGGTCCCAGAAGCCCAAATAGCCACAAAGAGGATTTCCCCAGACACACATCAGTAACGTGGAAACCACAACCAATCACCCGAGGGGACGCTGTCAGCTCCCTGCCACTGCCAAGCGCTGTTTTCTTCTCTAGCTCTCTTTTTAAAGTAAATTTTCTTTATCCACGAGAAGTTTATACATGCAATGAAATATGATTATACCCACCCCCATCCCCACCTCCGGCACCCTCATGTCCCCCACAAACACACCCCTTCTCAACTTCATGTCTTTTTTTTAATAACTAAGTTATTAGTTATTACTAATTAGGTGTGGGGGTGGGGGGCACACAGAGAAGCACAGTCACCCAACCAGGGGCTGCACCCTCAAAAATGGTTGTTTCTTCCTCCCCAGCACCAAGCACCTGCCAGTAACTCTTCAGTAAGGGGTGGAGCCTAAAGAGCACCCCCTTACCTATGCCAGAAGTTTGTCTGGCTCAATCTTAATGCCGGTCTCATTTGGGTAACCACAGCTCCAATGAGTCCTAGGGACCCCCTGTCTCTCTGCATCCCCGGGGCTGGAATAGTAAGCACACATCACCATGGGTGACTGTTTTATGTGCCTGGGGTTGGCCTTGCGTCCTCCTATTTACCATCAGCCCCATAATGACAACTTCATTTAAATATGTCATGCACTTTGTCCGCATGTCCACAGATTCTCTGATACATCCTCCTTCAAACAATTGGACTCATTTCCTCCCTCCTTGGGTGCAGGCTGAACTCAGCAGCTTGATTCTACTAGTCATAAAAAAGAGAATGTGACAGTGTCTGGCCACTGAGACTAGGCTGTGGTGGCACGTGGCTTCTTCCTCCTCACTATGACTTGGCACAATTGCTCACTAACATCGTGAGGATGCTTGAGAACAGTTATGGAGGAGTTCGTGTGTCTTAGCCCATTTTGTGTTGCCATAGCAAAATATGACTGCAGGCATTGCAAAGACTCTGTCTAGCTCACAGTTCTGAAGATACAATCTCATGATTCTGGCATGTGCCCAGCTTGTCTGAGGACCTTTTGACAGACAGCATCCAAGAGGAGAAACAAGTGCAAAAGAGATCACATAACAAGACAGGAGGCAAGAAGCTGAGGGGGGACACGACCACTCTCACAGGAGCCAACCCAGTCCCAGAGTGCGGCATTAATCCTTCCCAGACAGCACCCACCGTGACTTAGCTGCCTCCCACAGGCCTCTGTTTTGAGCACTTCTCATGAAAAGATGTGAGCAAATGTCTGTTCATTCCAGATTTCTCTTAAGTTCTTTTTTATTTCTTTAATAAAAATCACTTTTTTGTGAAGAGCTTGCAATTAAAAAGCATCCAAAAAGTAAAGACGCCATAAAGTGAGATCAGCCAGACCCAAGGCTGCACGCCTCAGTGAACATGGGCACACACCTTAGAACAGCCGTTCTGAAGCTGTGGAGTCTCCACTTTGGATTTTACACTTTCACTACCAATACATTCTTATGCACTCCCTCACCACAAAAACAAATCCACGACAGAGTTAAAACTGAAACACTCAGCTTTCTGCCTCCCTTCATGACTCATGTGTACTTCACAAAACATTATCTTAACTTGATGCCTTCTCTACACATTGTACTGGCTTCCCATCGAGAGATGAATGGACAGTGAAAACCAGGTAGGGCCGAGCGGTGGTGGCGCACGCCTTTAATCCCAGCACTCGGGAGGCAGAGCCAGGCGGATCTCTCTGAGTTCGAGGCCAGCCTGGTCTACAGAGTGAGATCCAGGACAGGTACCAAAATAACACAGAGAAACCCTGCCTCGAAAAAAAAAAAAAAAAAAGAAAGAAAAAGAAAACCAGGTATGTACAGAAAGGGAATTTCATCTCAAAGAAAACTGAACTCACAAAATTAACAGGAAAATGGATGAACTTGAAATGTATAATATTAAGCAAGATTACACAATCTAGTCATTTTTAATAATTTCTTAATTTAGATTAATTTCTTAAAATATATTTCTTCTATTCTCATGCAAACAAGAAATAAAAATAAATATATTTTGGAAAAAAAATAAGATATGAAATTTGGGAGTGAGATGTGTTCAGGGTGCCGGGAGACTTAGGGAGGGGCACGGGATGGATATACATATGAAATTTTCACAGAATAAATAAAAAAAAATTATTTAAATTTTCAAAAAGAAAGTATTTTTTCTGAGATGGGCATGACGGTAAACCTTTGTAATCCCAGCATTCAAGATGGGGGAACTGAAGGCTGGAGACCAGCCTGGCCCTCACAGTGAGACCCCATCTCAGGAAAAACTGAATCCGGTGCTAGAGATGTGGCTCAGTGGTTGAGAGCTCTGACTGCTCCATCAGATGGCCTGCGCTCCGGGCCAACGCCCGGTCCGGCTGCTCACACCACCTCGGACTCCACCTCCCGGGCTCCGACCTTCCCGACAGTGTGGGTGCGCTCCGTGATGACGTCACTGGCGCCGTGTAAGGTGTGCACTGGCTGGGGTGGAGTTCAGATGTGCAAAAAGGAACAAGTTGGGGGCATAAAGCAAGAACATGTGGGGTACATCTAGCCACGGACAGGAAGATGAGTCCGAGACAGAAGCTGGAATCTAAGGCTAGACTACAAGGTTGGGAGCTTCTCTACTCTCAGGGGCTAAAGTCGGGCTGCTGGCCCTGTCGGTACCCTTTGGAGGCTGCGGGGAAGAATCTGGCTCCCACCTCCCGCGGCTTGTGGTTCTCCTTTAGCCTCCAGAGAGAGCATTGTGGGGGATGAGGAGGCTCAGCGTAAAGGCGATTGCAGCCAAGTCGGACTGTCTGAGTTCGATCCCCAGGTCCCACACTGGAGAGATAACTGGCTCCAGAGATGCCAGTGTGGTATCTCTCCCTTTCTCTCTGTCTCTGTATCTCTCATCCCTCTCTCTCTCTCCACTCAGCCTCTCTCTGCTCCCTCCTCTTTCTTTTCTTTCTCACATATCTCTCCTCTCTATCTCTCTGTCTGTCTCTATCTCTCTGTCTCTATCTATCTCTCTCTGTGTCTCTATCTGTCTCTCTCTCTGTCTCTATCTCTCTCTGTCTCTGTCTCTCTCTGTCATCTCTCCTTCTTGATCATATAAGGACCCTGTGTTAACATTCGGCCAAATAATCCTTAACCACGCCCCATCTGCAAGACCCCTTTTCCATGGAAGAGAAAATACTGACACAGGACATAGGAATTCGGGAAGTCAGGAGTCACACCTTGCTCTACCCACCCCAGGTAGGCCCTAGATGGTGAGAATCCTTGAAGACAGAAGACTCTACACACCTTGTTAACCTAAAGGATACCTGGGGCTGTCCAGCCTGGACTGCAGAGATCCTGGAGGTGGGGGGAAGGAGGAAGAAGGGGACGGATGCAGCAGAGGAAGTGAGTGATTGTAGCCAAGCAGTTCCCACAAGCCAAAGCCTTTTATAACTTTCCCAGCAGTGGAGAAAGCACCAGACAGTCA
Source organism: Peromyscus nudipes (assembly GCA_902168325.1). Classification (NCBI taxonomy): domain Eukaryota; kingdom Metazoa; phylum Chordata; class Mammalia; order Rodentia; family Cricetidae; genus Peromyscus; species Peromyscus nudipes. The sequence goes on along the minus strand of CABHPH010146652.1, from coordinate 1,203 downwards.
CCGCTAGAGAAGTCTGCTGAGCACAGTCCCCAGACTACTCGCTGTCACCCTGAGTAGGGGAAAGGAACCTGGAGGACCCCAGAGGAGATCTCCAGGGAAGCCCCATCTGAATTGACCATGCTCCTCTAGCACTCCAGGCCTATCCATGGCTGCCCACTGCCCTGGAGAGGACATTTGAGTCCACAAGGTCCTAAGGCCTGTGTATAGGCATAGTGTAGTCTAATGTCTTATTCAAGGTCTCTGTTGCTGGGATAAACATCGTGACCAAAAGCAACATAGGCAGGAAAGGGTTTATTTCATCTTAACAATTCCCAGGTCGCACTCCATCACTGAGGGAAGGAAATCAGGGCAGGAACCTGGAGGCGGGAGCTGAAGCAGAGGCCATGGAGGAACACTGATTACCAGCTTGCTCAGCCAGCCTTCCCTGCAACACAGAACCACCTGCCCAGATGGTTTGTGGGCATGGCCCTCCCACCTCAATCATCAGTCAAGAAAATGCCCCCACAGACTTGCCCACAGGTAATCCCATCGAGGCATTTTCTCAACGGAGGTTTCTCTTCCCAGACAACTCTAGTCTGTGTCAAGTTGACAAAAAAAAAAAATCCAGGATGCCTGTCATTTTGAGTCATTGCCCCATACATCTGCCAAAACTTGAGGGCCTCTGCAGCGGATTCTGGGGACTCCCTGACCAGGCACCATGCACTGGCTGCTGCACCCATCCCCCCAGCTGCTCTGACTATTGCCTCCAGCTCACAGCTTCCCCCTTTGCCCTTCGCTGACCAGCTGCAGAAAACCACAGACCTGAATTACAGCCCATATCCGAAGATCACAGAAGCACAGAAATCCACAGGCCCTGAGGGGCGACAAGCTTCCCTGGGGCTCTCCAGGTCCCAGGTTCCCTGCGGAGCCAAGCTGAGGGTTAGCTGAGACCACATCTTAGCTGCCATGGCCCATCTTCATGGTCAACCTGACAGAATCAGCTGGGAGACATGGTGCTGAGGTTGCCTGTAAGGCGTTTCTGGAGAGGCCTGAGGGGAAAGACCCACCATGAATGTAGGTGGTGCCATTTCACAGGCTGGGGCCCCAGGCTGAATAAAAAGGAGAAAACGCACACCCAAAAAGAAGATGTGAAAGTCAGATGGAGTCTTGTTAGGAAGGGAGTTTCAGCAGGAGAGGAACAACGTTTGAAGTCCCTTGTATACG
>CABHPH010146651.1:0-21055 GCA_902168325.1 Peromyscus nudipes | reverse complement strand
GGCCTGTCTGCGGGCAGGAGAGAGACAAACACCAGCAAGCATTGTGGGAGAATCAGTTGACTGTATGGAACTTACAAGCGTTGGATAGGATGTGTGTAAACTGCTATATTCCTTTATGCTTGTAAATTATATAATTAATTTTATAGTATGTACGTAAAATACTTTTTCATCAAGCCAGCTGTTGTACATTTACACATTACTAACTCCATTTTCACCTCAACACCGACATGTCATAACACAGATTGCTACATGAGTTTCACACAGTGGAACAGAGGCTCTGAAAAGTGTGTGTGTGTATAAAACACGCAGTCTTTTATCCATCGCAGCTCTAGTCAACCTCACGGATGCACAGCTCTCAGAACCCTGCACTCCACACACTGGTGCAAGTCTCCCAGACAGCACACTGGCCGGTGCCTCTCCTACACCTGATTCGTAGCTGAGGGCGCAGGAGCTAGGGGAGGGGAGCAAGTTCAAAGCCTATGTCTGGCCAGCGGCGTGGGTGGCACACGTTCTCATTGGCAGCCTCGTCTCAGTTCCAGGGGACATGAGAAGACTTGACTGGCTTTGTTCTACCCCACACACCCACTAGTCCCTAAGCTTCCAGAAAGCCTGCCATGGAGGAATACCAACAAATGTTGTTCCAGGTAAGGCATATGACTCGCTGCATACACTCGGCTTAGCATGGAACATTTTATTATCTACCCTAAGTCACATGAATCCCTCATTCTAAGCCCTTATCTTGTAGATCTGGCCGGAAAAATACTCTCGACTAGCCTTAGCTCACCAAGAGCTGGGTAGAATCCTTGAGGACCTAGCGATGGGAAGAGGGAGTCCTCCAGTTGTCCCCCTGTAGTGGTGACCCTACAGCTTCAGAGTGGGTCTTGGAAGGGGGCAGCTATCAGAAGCCACCATTCTTCAGCCCCAGGGTAGCCAGGGTAGTAGAACACTCCCCAGCACATGGCCAAAGGCAGGCACAAACATCACCACACATCATTAATACCGATGTGTGCACTTTGACAATTACGTCAGTACAGACCCCCACACTTCAACACATCAGACCGTGGCAGAGCTTTAAACCCCCCACACCACAATACAAACACACACATAGACACTCCACCAGAGGTTCAGATGCACTGGCCACACCTTTACACTGCCAGAGGTCCAGATAACTGCTGAGGTACCCAACAGGCAAGCATGCAGGCTCAGAGCCATGCACGCGGGCTCAAACACTCATTAGGCACACACCGCCACCCTCAGACCAGATAGTGAGTGAGCATACACACTCCCACACAGGCAGGCAGTGTTTGCAGCTACCCTGCAGGGACACACACACATAAGTTCACACTCTGACACCCAGTCACACACTCACACTATCACACCGTTCAACAACCGCCACACACACACACACACACACACACCGGTAGGCTACAAGTTTAGAGGCGGGCAGTGGGCTCCCACGCTGCTCACTCAACTTGGCCAGCAACAGCGCTCAGCCTGCAGGTGCCTGCCAGAGGTGCCAGGCCCTGCCGCCACTCAGCCAATGGCAGCAGCCTCCTGCGCCCACCCCACCAACAACCCTATGCATGAAAAGACGAATGTAGACTAGGCGGAGTCAGTGGTGAGAGGGGCAGAAGATGAAATCATAATCCTGCCGGGTTTGTTCATTTTGGTGATAATTAGCGGTGCATTCACGCCGCCTCACCGGCCGCTCCCGGCTGATCCCGCGTGATGGATGCCTGGTGGTGCTGAATGCAAATTAGCATAATTTCATTACCGAGGGACCCGTGAAAAGGTTCAATTATAGAGCAATCTCATTAATACCAGGGCTTGTTAAACTAATAGAAAGAGACAGGCCCCGCAGCTCCGAGAGGAGACACGTGCTCCGAATGCAACTCCATGAAGCCCCAGTACCTGGCCACGCCCGCACGCCCGCTGCCCTGCAATCTTGGAGCTGGGATCCTGGCCTCCAAGACCCAGAGCCTCCAGAGGACACAGGTCAAAAGACACAGAATCTGGGATGAATAGGCCTCTGCCAATCGGCTAGATCACACCACAGCAGCAGAGCCCTGGGCCCACAGTGTGGAAGTGACCTGCCTAAGTTGTGTAACACTGAGGCCGCGGAGCCATGGGGATGTGCGGGTAGGAGAAGGGGATGCCCACGTCTGTCTAGGGATTGGCCTCGTAACATGTAAGTAACCTCTGTCGAGCCTTCCAGCTGTGACTCAGTTTCTCTATTATTATGAGCCTTGTTAGCCCCAAACTCCTAGAGACTCAGCTCTGGAGGGAGAGCAGGCTGGAGGCAATAGTCCATGTGGGTAAAAGAAACTACACACACACACACACACACACACACACACACACACCTCTTTCTGGCCACCAACATGGTAATCTGGCTGGAGAGCAGCTCAAACAGGGAGGGCTCTTCCGGGCCTTGGCTGACTCTCTGGGTTGGGTAAAAAAGCCTCTGCCTTTCACATGAATTTCTTAGAAGTTTAACCTCCTTATGTGACCTTAGCAAAAATGAGTCAAACCTGGCCCAACCTGAAACCCCAATCCCCACACCCAGGAGCCCTTGGCAATGACCTCAGGCCTGCACTCTTCCCAGCAGCCTGGGACATGCAGAGGTGGGTTATATGACTTTGCTGTATTTTTTTGTCACCTCTGTAATATCTGATTTTTTTTTTTTTTTTGCAATTGTAAGTAAAACAGAACAAGTCCCCAAATGCCCCAAGTGGGAGAATGAGTCACACCGTTTGTGACTGCACACACAAAAATATGCAGTGACTCAGAGGGCCCTGCAGAAGAGACCAGCCCACAAAGGGCCTCATTGTTCAGACTTTCAAGGTACAGGGGAGGGAGCTGAGTGTCTGCAGGCTGCCAGGCGGCCTGGATGGCGGCTGTGACACTTGCGTGGGTGTGTTTTGGTTCTGCATATGCTGACCTTCCCCCTCTGTTTTGCTGTTTTGTTTTGAGACAGGGTTGCATATAACCCAGGCTGTTCTCCAACTGACTATTGTAGCCAAAGATGGTTCCGATCATCCGGCCTCTACTTCTTAAGTCGCGGGTCTACAGGTGGGCCCTGCTTACTCTTCTCTTTTTACAATAACACAGTCAAGACAGATGATAGCATAAGGGTTGACCAGCAGCTACAAACCGTTTCTACTTACAAATGGTGATGGGAGAAGAGAGAGGGGACCCCAGAAACAGCTGGCCCTTGGGACTCCAGAAGCCACATGACAGATAGGAAAGTCACAAGCTAGGCTAGTCTAGTCACACAGAACTGTAATTCCAGGAGGCTGAAGTAGGAGGATCTTCATGAGTTGGAGACCAGCCTGAGCTATACAGTGAAATGCTGGAGGGGGGGGCAGGCAGAGGAGAGGGAAGGGAGCAAGTTATGGATGGGTATTGCAGGGCATGGCAAAGCCTTGGGTGGGTACAGAACCTCAGAGAAGGGACAGTGATGGGGTGAGAGCTTCCTGGGTCTGGTGATGATGCTAACTGGCTGGTCCTTAGGGAGACTTGTGGAACTGTGGGCCAGGAACGGTCCTAGAAAAGAGTATTTTATCCAGAAGGACTCCGAGCTGCAGGTGATGCTTCTAGCAACCTCAGAGTGAGAATATCAACCCTCAGAAACCCCAAAAGCCACAGTAGAAATGTGTGGGAAAGGTGGAAGCCAGAGCTACGTCTCCTTGATCACAGCTCAAAGCTAACAGCCACTACCCCAAAGTGATGCACTGGGAAGTCCTGGCAGCAGACACACATTACTGAGAGTGGGGGATGGTTAGATGTTGGGCTAAAGTGAACCCCAGGCCTCTGAGGAGCAGCCCTGGGTTGCAGTGGGAGCCACATAGAGCTCTTCTTTTTAAAAAGCGTTTTTATCAAAGAGCCTCCGTTTATGCGCCTGACCAAGTATCTAATGCACCCAACACCGTCACCCAGAATGATTTTAGTCACCCCTTATCTGACCTCAGCAAAAATGGGTCAGGAAGAGGACTAAGACAGGCTGGGGGTGGGTGTGAGCTTGCTGTGTGTGCACATTCACACCGGTGCAAGCACCCCATAATCACCACTCTACTGCAGAACAAGGGCCTCGGCTCCCATCTCTTGAGCCAACCCTTTATCACAGACAGCCCTTCTCTCCTGACAGGCAAGGCTTTGTGAGTAGGTTTACCAATCATAGATCTTACAAAGGACTCAGATTCAAATTCAGCTCAGCCACTGCCTAACGGTGCAGCTTGAACAAATCACTCAGCTTCTCCGTGTGTGTTTTTCCTCCTGTAAAATAAACAGGCCAGTGGGGTCTGGGCTTGCTCTTGGGGTACTTCAGTTGGGTCTTTGGTCCTCAGGCTCCCTGGCCTTGCATGACACCCACTCTTTTCCCTCAGTCCCTCTCGTACTCTGTGACCACCAGGAGGAAGCAAATGAACAGCTTGCACCAAAGTGAAGGATGAGGACAAGGAAAGGGGCTAGATTAGAGAAAGGAGGGCCCAGAAACCATGGGCAGTGGGTGGGAGGCACCAAATGTGGCCCAGGGCCATCAGGACTCTGGGCTGCCCAGTGCACCGCACGTTGGTTGCTTCAGTTGAGTGAGAGCCCTGCACCACCTTCAGGCGTGGGTGGATACAGATGTTCTGTTCTCTGGTTCGAATCCATCCATCCCAGGCAGCGGCTTGTGCAAAGCACCGGAAGGATGGCCCCTGTGGTCTTTGTGCCAGCTGTTTTTCCTGTTGATGTGAACAAATGTATGACAAGAAATGTCTAGAGTAAGGAAGGATTGATTTTTGGCTCACAGGCCTGGGGGTACAAACTGTACAAACCGTGGTAGAGAAGGTAGGAGGGTCAGCGTAAGCTGGTTGGTCACATTATGCCCAGAGTCAGCAAACAAAAGCAGAGAGAAAGCAGGACCACGCTCCAAAGCCTCAAGCTCTCACCCTGAGCCGTTCACTGCCTCCACAGAAGCTTTGCCTCCTGTTGGCTCCACAACTTTCCCAAACAGCACCACCATTGAGGCCCAAGTGTCCAAACCTAGGAGCCTTTGTGGGGACAGTTCATATGCAAAGCACCTGTCTTACAGCCTCTCTGTCCTCTAACCTCCCTAGCAAGACCCACAAGGGAACACTAGACAGCCTTTTAATCACGTGTGTACTTCTGACCAATCAATGTTTCTAGGCGGCTGGAGGCTTCTTGATTAATCCCCTGGGGTCACATGATCTGCCCTGGACATAGGAGCAAGCCTTCAGATGATCAAATAACTGATGCATATTGTAGAAAAACAGTCCCCCAAGAAAGAGAGGGAGCCCACAGGGACCAAGCAACTGAAAGCCACTTCCTGAGCCCAGGTTCTTAAGCTGGGAGAGAATTTAGGGGGAGAAGGCAAGGTCAGCCATGGCTGGACCTCTCTGAGTGCCAGTTCCAAAGGATTTGACAGCTCCTGGCATGTGGACTGCAGCTAGAAGGCAAGATTCAGCCAGTGTGAGGGCCATGGAGGGAGAGCACAGGGTGTGGAGAACTCACCCGCAGGTAATGGGAGCCACATCTCAAGCAGACCGTAGGTTTTCTGGACCCTATGAGGCAGAGGGGCAGCCTCAGCTGCTGTCTCCTACCCTGTAACTACCCCTTCAGAACAGAAAAGCCCTTTGGGCCAACCCCATTCTTACACCTGCTACGGCTCCCCAGTGCCCCAGCAGAACCTTATCTGTTCCAGGTTAGCTTCATGGCCTCCACTGTGTCTTCTCACACCCACCACTCTCCCCTGCCTTCTTATGGAGCATCTTACCCGCCCACCAGACCTTCAGTTTGGCCAGGCCTACATACACATAGAGCACCCCACCCACTACCCAGGCCATCCCCCAAAGCCTAGATGAAGTGTGTAGGGCTGACAGTGCGGGGGGGGGGGGGGGGGGGGTTTTATCCCAGCTCCATCAAACCCCCAGCATGCTTACTTCCCTTGACCTCCCACTCTTCTTTCTTCAGAGATCTGCCCCCCTCCCCTGAGAGTGCTCCGCTCCTCCCCAGCTGTGAGCTAAGCTTACATCTCCACGCCACTTCAGCACAGGTGAATATAAACAGTGCTGTGCACACAGAGGGTGCTGACGGAGGTTGCAGATGAGAACCCTGAGGAGAAACGTTTAGAAAGGAGCTGCACCAATGGCCTCATAGTCACTACTGCCACCTTCTGGCAGGGGTGGCAGATCCGATATTCCAAGATACTTTCAGTCTCCTGGGCTCCAGGAGTACCCAGCCTCTCTCCTCATCAACTGGGGGAGCTGGGGGAGCTGGGGTCTACTCCTCACTGAGGGAAGGAAGTCCCGTGACTTCACGGGGCACAAGAGAGTGCAGCCTCTGCTCACCCCACCCTGCTTCCCTCCTGTGGAGTCCAGCTGCCACACTGGAACAAATCACCTAGGTGTTCCGGTAACTGTCCCCAGGTAGGCTCAGCCACAGCCAGCAGCACCCAGCAGACACGTGCTTGAGCAGGAGATGAGTCTGGGCCCATGCAGGACAACACCTACCCCATTCTCCTCACCGCAGTCCTTAGTCCTGTGGTTCCCATGTACCACATGGCAGAAGGAGTTCCTCGGGGTCCGGACTTTGAGAGCAGCTGGGATGATCCAAGTGACCCAGTCTCACATTTTACCACATCTTGTCACATCCCGCTGAGTCCTGTAACATACACGAAAACATGAAAACCTATGCTGTCATGTTGGCATACCATGCCGCACTCACTTCAATGGCTGTTATCAGAAAATAAGCAAGTGTGAAGTCAGACCCCTTGTGTGTTGCAGGGAAATGCTTTATTAGCTACTGCGGAAGCATCATGTAGGTTCCAGAAATATTAAACATCACATTACCATAATGATCCAACAACCCTTCGTCTGGGTCCAAACCCCAAAGAACTGAAAATGGGGATGGCACACACAGTTGCAGTAAGCTCAGTGGCCACAAGGTGGAAGCCACTCTAGCGTCCATGATCACTGAATGGACTTTTAAAATGCAGCCCAGCAACGCACTTGAATAGTACTCAGCCTTTAAGAAGAATGAAGTTTGACATGTCTAAGTTAAAGAAGCCAGGAACAGAAGAACAAACACAGCCCTGTTCCACTTCTATCAGGTACCAAGCTGTGGTTGCAGAGGCTGAAGATGGACAGCAGAAAGAGAGGACTGCCTACCCTCAACCCAGTGTCTGGGGCAAGTGTCTTGGAGTTAGCAGAGCCCCTTGTCCCCGGCAGCATTTGTGTCCCCTGTAAGGACAGCCCTTTCCAACAAGCCCATGCTGAGCAGCCCCGTGTTCTTCTCCCTATCAACAGGCTTGCGTGCCGTGCAAGTGGGTTTCTGAGGCTGAGCAGACCCCCCCCCTTCCTCTTTCACGAAATGCCCAGTGGTTGTAAGCATGGGCTGTCCTGCACAGGAGTGAACACTGAGCCAGCTCGGCCATGCACCTGCTGAGCCAGCTAGGGAATGATATTTACACTCTCTGCACCTGGTCTTTTATTTATAAATAAAAATCCACTTCACAGAGTGAGCTGGTGAATCAGGAACATGATAAACACATGTTCTAAGCAACAGGCACTGGCAAACAAAAGGAAGGCCTGAGGAAACAATGTGACAAGCGTTACTAGACTCATGGTTGTGTGGCTAGCCACCTCCTTTGGTTGAAACATCCCCTCCTGAGCTGAGAAGGGAGGCTGAATCTCAGAAAGCTACCAAGTTTACAGGGCTCAGGCATAAATCTCACAAGATGGGGAAGCTTAGAAAGTTACAAAGCCTTTCTCCAAAGCTGTATAAACAGTGCCCAGTTGCTGGGAGAGAGGGGGCCCTGTCCAGTGGAATGCAGGCAGTCGGGGCAGGGAACAGGGTCTGGGCTCCCATAAGTCCTCGCTCACACTGGGCTCGGCTTTCCAAGCAGAATCTGCTTCGGAGTCATCCATGCTCTTGTAATCACCCCTCACCTGTGCACCTGGACTTGGTGGACTTGTTTCTTTGGTCTCTTGCCGGAGCTCTATCTGGGGTGCATGCACTTTTGCTCACATCTGCCCAAGAAAGTCCACACAATGGGTAAGGAAGCGTTACTATTAAGCTGAGCTGAGAACATGACTAAACACATCTGCAGAAGAACCAATTGAAAATGTCAATAGACATGTAAAACAATAATCAAATGTAGACCATGCCCATTGGAATAACAATAGAATACCATTTTTATCCCTCAGACTGGTGAAAATCGTGGTGTCCGACAAGAAGATGTGGAAAATGGGTGTTCTTGCTCTAACTGACATGACCTGGGAAATATTTCAGATTCATGTGATGCGAATTGACACCATCTTCCAGAAACGTATCATCTAGCGAAGAGATGCCATGGGTGCTTGTTGTCTGCCTGTTCATGGTGACAAGTTACTGAATTTGATCAGGAGATGCCCATCAGAAGGCAAATGGAGTTGTGCAGTTGCTAAACGAACCCTGCCAAGGCCAGGGGATGCTGAGCATGTACGCTGCTGCGTCCTGACTGCAGATCACCCCTGGAGACAGGCTGTGTGGGGCTGTGGTTAAGTCGACTTCAGAGCACCCTGACCTCTCTGCAACACTTCACAAGACGGTGGGTCTGGGGGTTCTGATGTGGGAGAGGGATCCTCATGGCAGTGCAAAAAGAAGACTGGTGTGCTTGACACAGGCACACTGGTGCCCATCTCCCTTCCACACGCCGCTTCTTACCTCCCAACACACTAGAAGACAGTTCGGGTGTTGTCTCCTCCACACTGAAACTGTAGCTCTAGGTGGGCTGGAATTTGTGCCTAGCACAAAGCCAGGTTCATATAAGCCACCCAATTAAATCCATTGAATGAATGAATGAATGAGTGAATGAATGAATGAATGAATAAATGAATGAGTGAATGCCCATGTAACTCAAAGTGAAACTAAAACCGAGAAACACACCCACAGTGAGCTGAACAGAGCCCCGCCCTCTGAGCATCACTTTCTCTTCTCATCTCCCCTCTCCCTTCCATAGGCTCCGCCTGGCAAAGCCCCATGTAAGGCCCCAATCTTTCTAGACACCCTGTTCTATCCATCTGTGATTCACTTAGTAGTCATCAAGCATACACTGTAGGCCAGGCCTTGCCCTGGGTGCTGGTAATACAGCAGGAGAGCACAGACCCTAAACCCAGAGTGCTCACTTGTGTGATGGGCACAGACACCCCATCTCCCTCAGGGGCACTCTGCTCTGAACTTACAGGGGAGTTTGTACACCACCTTCTGCTAGAGCAAATGGCAAAGACCACTGAAGCGGTCATGGACCAAGATGCACAAAAGCCTCCTGCCTCACCCAGCTGTGGAAGGAGCAGCATGGACCCCAGGGTACCAATGCACCTGTCCCAGGTGTTCGGTGTCCATTTATCTGGATAGGAACACTGTCTTGAAAGGTTGCAGGGCCAGTATCTCCACAGCAAGATGTCTCAGTGCCGGTGTGATAAGGAAGGTAGCAGGTGAAGGGAAATGGGAGGAAGGAGGCATCAGGTCCTCATCACACCAGAGAAGAGCAAGAAAATAACAAGGCTGCTTCTGCGATGGCTCCAAGGCAGGACTCAGAGCCCATATTCAAAGGGGGCACAAGTGACAAAGACAACTTCTGGCCAGAAAGGACCTACTGCCGTTATGTTGTTTAGTGACCGTGATGGCTGTGATTTGTCACCTTGACACAAACCTAGACATACCCAGGAATAAGGATCTTAAGAGAGAAAACGCCCCCACTTTCTGTGAGCAAGGCAGCAGGACGGTTTCTTGATTGATGTGAAAGGGCCCAGTCCATAGTGGGCGGTGCCATCCCTGGGCTGGTGGTCCTGCGTTCTATAAGAAAGTAGGCTGGGCAAGACATGGGGATCAAGCCAGTTAGCAGCTCCCCTCTGTGGCCTCTGCATCAGCTCCTGCCTCCAGGTTCCTGCCCTGTTTGGGTTCCTGTCCTGACTTCCTTCGGTGATCGGCTGTGATGCAGAAGTATGAGCAAAATGAACCCTTTCCTTCCAAGTTGCTTGCGGTCATGGTGTTTATGACAATAGAAACCCTGAGACAGGCTGAAGCTGTCGCTCACCTGGTTGTATTAGTTACTTCTTACTGCTGTGATGAAACACCATGACCCAGGCATTTATAGAAGGAAGGGATTGGGGGGGGGGGGCTCATGGTTCCAGAGGGTTAGAGTCCATGATAGCAAAATGGAGGTAGCAGGTCTAAGCAGCTGGAGCAGCACCTGAGAGCTCACATCTGGAACTACAACTAGGAAGCACAGAAAGCTAGCTCAAAGTGGCACAAGTCTTTTTAAATCTCAAAGCCTGCCACCACCACCACCCCCTGGTATCATACTTCCTCCAGCAAGGCCACACCTCCTCATCTACCCCAAACAGCCACCAACTGGGGACCAAGTATCCAAATGACTGAGTCTTATGGGGGCATCTCATTCAAACCACCACCACAGTGCTGTTCTCCTCGTTGTTTGTGGGGGCTGGGGGGTGACAAATAGGTCAGAATACTGTATTCTTACTGGCGCATCTGAAAGTCTAAGACCCTTCCCTCCCATAAGTGACAAGGATAAGAGGGGACACCCCCATGAACAAAGATGTCCATGACTGTTTTGACCAAAATAGCCAAGTGAGTTCAAATGTCCAAATACTCGGAGCCATGAGGCTGTGAACTGGGATATACACAGCCTCTACAGCAAAGGTCTCATGTATTCAAAAGACATGGGTCCTCCTGAGAGCATTTTAAGTGGAGAAAGCAACAATATAAAACATTGGCTGGAAGCGGCTTGCAAAGCCCCCACTCATGAAGACAGATGCCGAAAGCATGGACATGGCCTTCATTTTAGAGGGAGCATAATTAGCTAGGTTTTTTTTTTCCTTTCTGCCTCTATTTTTATGGTTGTTGTTACAATATTTTTTGTGCAATTACAAATAATGAAATCAAATGCAAACCACTTAAGGACACTCATAACTTGGATTTCTCCAATGGCATTAGACAGTCATTGACTGAGCCAGGTTCAACTCTGTGCTGTCCCAGAGGTGGGACCTCAGGGTTGCAGTGGCCTAAGACCCAGAGCTCATGCTGGATAAAGCAGGTACGAGTGCCATGCAAGCGTTAGGACCTGAGTTTGGATCCGCAGCTCCACAGGAAGACTCTGTCAGGTGGGTCTTGCTCATGCAAACCCGTACACAGCTCTGATGGGGGTTAGGGCAGAGATAGGAAGCTCTCTGGGCCTGCTGGCCATCAATCTAGCCAAAAGCCAACCAACTGCAGATTTGGTGAGGAACTGTCTCAAGGGACTAAAGTATAGAGAGAGATACAAGAGGCATCCAACACCTTCCTCTGGCCTCCACATGAACACATAGGAATGTGCACCTGCCCACATACATTCACAACCACATAAGGAGGTAGAGTCTGAACAGATCATCAGAAGGCCATTAGAGATATCATCCGTACATTAGAGATGAGCTTTGGGTGCAGGCTGGGTGAGGTTCAATGGAAGAGTATGCTTAGCATCTTGCAGGGCCCGGGGTTTGATCCCCCAGAAACATTAACAAACAAGTCTCTAAGTGAGATGGGCATGAGAAAGGATAGTGAAAACATTAAGAACGATACTGGTGATGTCTGATATTCACACGGTGCCATGTTAGGTAGGATGGGCCAGGTGCTGCTGCTGTAACAACCCCCAATCTCAGTGGCTCAAACAACCCAGATGTGCTGATGCCACAGTTCCTGCAGGTGGGCATGGGAAGAAGGGGAGGAAGTAACCCCACTTATTAGTTATGTAAACACCCAAGCACAGAAAGCAGCTACTACCTGAGACGTCATGGGTCACTATGCCAGAAGGAAGGGCAGCTGTGGGATGTCTTACTTGTGCAGATTACTAACTCAATAATCCAGTTAGGAAGCGACACTTTTAAGTTCAATAGTTACCTATCTGCTCCACCTTCAGACGCAGGTGTAGGGAGAGCAGAAAGTACATTTGATCTTCAACCTTCTAAGCAGGAAGACATAAATATTTAGCAAACTATGTAACACCTATTAGAAACACCACTGCTGGTACTATCCATGCATATTATGTGAACTCACTTATTTAATTCAGGTAATAACCATACAGGCCTTTCCTGAGGCACACAGCCAAGTGTGGCTATGGACACAGGATGAGATGGTATGTCTGCCTGTGACGGTTTCCCTGACTGGGACCATCACACTGTGTGGAAGGGAAGAGAAATTCCCATTCTCAGATGTTCCCTGAAGTTTGTGGGTGAAGGGCCATGTGCTTCCTCCCAGAAGCCTGTGTGTTACACTGACGGTGACAGACCCCTGCAGAGAGGGAACATGGATGTGGGCAGTCAGGACCGGTGCTGCTATTCACTGTTCAGTCCCGCCACTTCACATAGCCTCGAAACTCCCTTCCCTGACTTCATATCAGAACATGCCAACTGCCTCCTGCCCTGCTCCTGGATATGAGTGGCCAGAGGGGTCTGCTCCCAGCTGGCAGTATGAGCAGTCCTTGTCCACTGGCCTCTCCTTGTGGATTGCCATCTCTTCTCTAAATTATCCTGAGAGTGTGGTGAAGGCGTCGCTTGTCATAGCCTCTTTCACAAACCGTCTTGGGTGTAGGGTCCTGCTCCATCCCACTTTTTCCTCCCACTTCCTCCCAGCTTTCCAGACGTGAGGCTGTCTTCCTCCTCTACCTCACCCAGCCTCCAGTGATACCCCACTCTCCCTTAGTGAACTGCCCCAGCCCCTTGAGCAAGAAGCACCCTGTCCCCTCAGGCAGAATGGGCCACAGCACACTGCCTCCACGCCTCTTTCTAGGCCACGGTAAAATCAGGTGGCCCTCTTGTTCCCCAGTCCCTTCTCAGCTCACCATCCAAGAAGGGTCTGGGATAGCTCAGTGTGACACATGAATATGTGGCCATGTCTTAGCTACCTTTCTATTGTTGTGACAAAACACCATGACCAAGACAACTTATAAAAAAGAGAGCATTTAATTGGGGGCTTGCTTACATTTGCTGATCTGTAAACAGTGGCCTCGTCCAGTATAAGTCATTCATCAATTACCAATTGCCACAATGATATGTAACCAACAGCCCCAAATCCAGTGGCTTATCTAAGTGACTTACTGTTGGAGTCAAGTCTACAAATCAAATGGTAAGCTCTACTCTAAGCCAGGCACAGAGAACTCCACAATACATCTGTAAATGGCTGTTACAGCGGCTCATGGCTTCCCCTCGTCTCACCTGGTTCTGTCTCGGGACCTTGGCCAGAACCCGTCTGTGGGCTGTCCACCACTGATTAGCCTCTCCTCCAGCAAGCTAATCTAGGCTTATCTTCTTGGCAGACATGAAATTCCAGGAGAAAGCCAGAGTATAACCAAGGCAACCTACAAGTTCAAGAAGTAAGGCAGTAACAGACTCCAGTTCCCCATGAAAAACCAAGTGTCACATTGTACTACAGCAGAGGAGGAGCAGCAGTGAGCTAGAGCCAATTCTGCAACTTATCTGCAAAACCAAAATGGGTATGTGTCTCTGTGTGCACGTCTGCAAGCATGGGCTGTGGGAGCAGAATGCTTGTGAGAAATGAATTCTGCTTTTAAAAATTTTTATCTTTTAGACTCCTCCAAGTGTTTTCCTAGCATGTATATCTGTACACCACATGCATGCCTGGTGCCTGCCGAGGTCAAAAGAGAGCATCAGATCCCCTAGAACTGGGGCTATGGATAGTTGGGATTTATCACGTGGAAACTGAACCCAGATCTTCTGCAAGAACAGTTCTCCTAATTGCTGAGACATCTCTTCAGCCCTAGGAATTCTGTTTCTCATCTATGAAAAAGAAAGACTAATCTACCAATCAAAAGTGTCTGCCTGCATATCTATCTGCATGTGCAAGCATGGGCTAGGAAGTGAGCCTCCCCTCACACACTGACCTTTCTGGGACAAGCCATGGGGCTCAATGGCAACACCTGGGACTCTCTTGGAGTCTTCTGAAGCTAGGTCTCAAGGTGCTGGGAATTATCACCCCAGGAAGCAACCTTCAGCCAATGACACATAGACAAACACCAGTCACCTAGAATGGGCCAATCTCAAAGCCTGCCTCACAGTGTGGCACCAGGTGCAACCTCAGGGCTGCATCCCAGTTGCCTGTAGCAGTCACCTGCTTCACAATGGACTCTTTGCTGTCTTTCTTCTCTTCTCTGAAATTGCTTCCCGGGACACCTCTCAAAAACAGGAGTTAGCCTGCACCCTTTGTGTCCAGGTTACTTCTAACCTGAGGGCTAACCCTGCAAATACTAGGAAGTCTTGGAGTCCTGGGGGCATTGAAAGGGCTTTGCAGACCAACAGCCTCAAGGCATACGCCCCCACCAAATAGATGCTCACTCCAAGCAGGCCTCTGTCTCCTGGAGACCAAGAGGCAGAATTGCGCCCTGTCCGCAGGCTCAGGCCCCACCAGCGGGAGGGGCTGAGGCTTGGGGACTTAATGAGGTCCCTGGCAGAAGCAAACCCCGCTGAAAATGACAAACGAACAGCATTACAGACTGGTCCCACAATTACTATCAGTTGGCTGTAATATAAATATGCAAATTCCCCAGGCTTGAACTTTAACACCCTCTGTAGAGACCATTCATCTCTTTAAAGTATTAATTTAAGTTGTAAAAGGGCTCATACATCACTGCATGTCATTTTGAAAACAAATATTAATCAATTTTACCCTCGGAATTGCTACGGAGGAGGCAGTCCCCGCTCCTGTAATCCAGGAGGCTGTGGGAAAGATTTACATATTCATCCTGGCTTAAGGAAGCTGTGATAATGCAGGTACATCTACCTCCACGTCAGACCCTTATCGGCTGCCAGCTTCTGCATCCTGCCCTGCAGAGGCTGCCGCTATGCTGATGACCTTGAGCGGGGGACCGTGGGCTCAGGCCCACGTCCAACTTCTTCCTTCCCTGAAAGTCTAGACTTTCCCTCCCTAAATCAAGAGGAACAGCTCTGGCTTGGGGACTTGAGAGCAATAGGCAGCCGTGAATCCCAACCCCACGGGAATGTCTGAATCTCATGATTTGAGTACACGTGTGTGTGTTGAACCTCGTGCAGCTCAAGCCACATGTAAGCACGTACAATGTAAACTGACCCACAGGTAAGTGTGTGCATAATGCACAAGCCACATGAAAGCTTTCCATCAATGTGTGTTGAGCCACACGTGGACACATGTATTGAGTGACATGTGTTAAACCCAATATAAGTGTTGGTTTGTGAGAGTAAAACATGACGGTAACACATGGCCAAAGAGAAAGCTTTCTTCAGATCACCCTATGTTGGAATGTTTAATTCACCCAACATTTATTCCACAGATGTTTATTAAAGAGCTAATCAGCGTTGGATAAATGTGCAATCAAGAGGCTAGAGAGCAGCGCTGGGACAGAGAAGGGAGCTCACTGTCTCCACAGCCCCACAGCCTGAGGCAGAAACCAGGCCTCAAGAAAAGCTGCTGTGAACGGCAGCAGAGCCCCCAGCCTGTCCCCCTTACTTTTGCCCTCAATTAGTAATTAACATCGGTATTTTCTCCTTCCTGAAGGAAAACCTGTAAGTTTGGAACACGGGGTGACAGAGTGAGAAAAATCCAGAAATCGGGTGTATTTTTCAAGGGTAGCACAAACTTACTTCTAGATGGAACACTGAAATGTTTTGGCTTTTTCTAGGAGACCTGTCTCCAAGCACAAGCCGTGAAGGCCAAGGTTTCTTGTCAGCAGATCTCTAGGCTCCTGGAGGACAATTACCTGATCAGCTAATAGCAAAGAAAATGGCCTTGGGTTGGTTTCCCTCTGTGCATCAGCTCCTTACCTGTGACACAGGATAGGCCCAGCTTCTAGCCTCATCCTAATGGTGGGCCTGTGTGAAACACTCAAGGACGGTGGCTGTGTTAATTAATGGCCATCAGAATGACAGAACCAACAGGCATTTTATTTTTCCAACAAAGTGAGTTGTTGTTTTTTTTTTTTTTAATTCAATAGCACTTGTGTAGAAATTGAAACGGATGACATAAAAATTTGGAACTCTGCTTTCTCATTTGGCTGCCCATGAGTGGTGGCTTGCCCTACAAGGAGCTGTGAGCTCCCTTTGGCTGTAGTCTCCTCTCAGCCCTCTCACACACCTCCACTGCTGCCCCAGTGTGAGCCGGTGTGAGAACCTTCAGTTCCTGCCATAAACACATGGGAAACTGAGGTCCAAAGGGGGAAAGCTGCCACAGCATGGTCCTAACAGCCACGTGTCCCCTCCCTGGCCTAGAGTCCTCCCAGACTCTCATTCTAAGTTTCCTGTATGGGGCGGGGACACACAGGACTAAAGGACGGCTGAAGTCGTGGCTGTGAGTTTTGAAAGTTCCAGGAGACCCACCCCTCCCTTGCTGGGGATTTTCAAAGATGGATGGAGGTGATGGTTCCTGGAGAGGTGGAGGCTGTGACAGGAACCCTCGCCTGGTGTCTCACAGTTTTGTCTCCTCGGTCTCTTACGTTTAGTGTATTACCAATATTAAGGCAAAGTAGATTCATTTGACAGTCACCAAAGGGAAATCAGCTGCTGCCATAAAACCAATGAAGTTATGACAGCGGGCCCAGGAGGAGGCAGAGCTGAGTAAAACCTGTCAGGCTGCTGACAAATGATGATAAAGTGATCGTTCCTTCCAGCGCTCGATGGAAATTGACAAGGTGGGCCTCCCCACCTAATGAACAGATCCAACCCCTTGCTCCGATGGAGTGCACAGAAGGTTTAATCTCAATAAACATCAAAATAAATCTGCTCCCGTGTTTAGAAAGAATACAGCCGGCAGTGCAGGAGCTGTGGTCTCCAAAGAAAAGGCCCAGGGTGCCAACTGGGAACGGCAGGAAGACACTAAGGGTTTTCACATATGTGGTGTCCTGAGTGCACCTGCCTAAAGACACCTCTGCTGCCAACCCATCGGGTCCCCAAACAGAAACCAAGTCTCAAATGGCACCTACGTCACACAACCCCTCAGAGAGCAACTGTCTCTATGACTCCCATTAAATGTGCCCGGCTCTGGATTCTTATAAAGTAATGTCAGTTACAGAACAATGCCAGCCTGCCAGACAAGACACGTTAGAGGAACAAGGCGGGTGGCGTGGGGGTGGGGGAAAGACCCCCCTAGCAACCCTCGGAATACAATGCACCAGCTGCACATTAATAAATATGTAATGTTTGATTAGAAATATGTATAGTATTTTTCCCTCCCCAAATGCCGGCTGGCCCTCAGGCGGAAGAAGGGATCTGGCCCACACTGACGGGTTTCTTTCGCTTGCTTTGAAAATACAAACTCAAATGTTTTCCTGTCCCAGCTGTTTCCCATTGTTGCTGTTTATCAGCTTGAAGGATGAACAGTGGGATAAAAAAACACGCTCGCATTTCAAATGTGCCAGTCAGTCACGCCATTGTTCAAAGAAGAAAGCTTAATTGCCTGTGCTGGCAAACTTCTTTTTGGGGAATGTCCAGGTTTTAAGAACAGCTATTCAGCTGTGCAATTTGTTTAATACATGCAGAGAAAAGCATATAAAATCACACAGTTTTCTGGGGGAAAAAATTAAATAAGGGGAAAAGAGGAAAATTTTTTGGGGGGCTGGGGGATGAGTCACATATTGAAGTTCTCCACCATGCTCCCTCCGGCTCCAGACTCTCTTGAGTCTGTGTTCTACTTAAGACCCTCTGAAGCATCCCATCGTGGATGCAATGGGTCTGAGCAAAAGGCAGACATGGCCTAGGCAGCTGGATCTGCAGACGGGGGCTGTTCAAAGCGCTTCTCCTCTTGCTGGACACACCAACTTCTATTTGAACTTCTTTCTAGGAGCAGAGCCGACTCAGCCAGCAATGCCCAGGGACCATCAGGAAAATCAATTCAGGAGTTTGAGCTGGCAAACAAAGTTCCAGCAGGTAAGGTTTTGAATGCCAATGTGGACTTCTCACCTGTGAGTACCTCAGGCCAAGCCTGAACACCCCAACCGGCTCCTCCAACTATCAGGGGTAAGTGCAGGCTGCGGTTGCCTGGCTCACCAACTGGGTGAATGTATACATTCTCCTCAGAAAATGCTGGACACACAAATGACAAGGACCATGCCTTCTGCTTTTGGTAGAATGAACTCAGCTGGCTCCAAGAGGTTTCCCCGTGGAAGCCGGATGTCCTGGGAACAGGAGGATAGTCTAAAATCACAGTAAGAAAACCACCTTGTCCCTTCCAGACTCAAGTGTCTGAGACACTGCTCTAACCCATGTGGATGACTGCTACCCAGACCTCATCTGTGGGAGAAGGGAGAGAAATGGGGACTAAGAGAATGCCAAGACTTGGGGGACGGACCCCAAAGTAACAGAAGAAGTGGGTTCCTAATTTACCCAGAGGACAACATGTCCCCAAAGGCAATCTCTCTCTACCTAGATTTTAATTCTACAGTGTTTTTTTCTATAACTAGGAAAGAGTGAAGTGTCTGGAAGTACCCCAGCCAGATACACAATGGTATAGCTTCCCCTGACTGACCCCCAACATTTCCAGCATCCTTTCCTTCATGCTACTTGTAATGGGCTGCTTACAGCACCCCACCCCCAAGTCCGGGACCCCAGAGATCTGGGTTCCACTATGCAGGTGGCCTGTCATGGGACTCTTCAGCTGCCCTTGACCTCCCCTGTCCATCCAAAGCCAGTACTACCTCTTGACCTTGAACTTACTCCCTCATGCTCCTCGAGGCTATAGTGACCAGTTGTCATCTCTTTCCTGCTTTTCCCACGTCTCCCTCCTTTGCTGGCCTCTGCATCTCCACAGAAGCATGCCTTACACCCAAGAATTAACAAGAGAACGGATTGGATCAGTAATACAACTGAGGCATGCCCACCGATCAGCGCTGCTCCGAATTTCTCCAAAGAAAAGCCAGATTGAAAAGGAAAACTGGATGCATTTTTGGTAACCAAAGACTTACTTTGTTCATGGTTCCTGAAAGATATAGGAAATATACGGGGTTGGGTTGTCAGACCAGGAGGAAACCAGAGCCAGAGCTGCCGAGGAAGTAGAAAATTCCAAAGTAGCCCTATGTTCAGAGGAGCATCGGAGAGAGCAGTTAGCAGAGAGATCAAAAGCATGTGCAGGTTGATTCTCACTGGGACCCATGGAGTCAACACCTGCCCCTGTACCCAAACTGTAGGCTGGGGTAGCATTAAGCACCAAGCCAAACCCCAAGGACTGCACCGTAGAGAAAGTGAACCCCATTTCTGCAGTTGACTTTCCCACTGGCTCACTGCAGGAAAAGAACAGGGATCTCAACTCAGGAACAATAGTACTAGAGACATTTGGTTTTTCATCTCAGGCTAAAGAAGCATGTCATGATGTAAGTTCAACCCCAGAAGCCCTCCAGGCTCATTCACAGGGAAAACACCAAAAATACACAAAGCACCTGGGAATAAACCCATGGAGAAATGTTCAGGACCTATGTGAAGAAAATCATAAAACTTTACTGAGGAGCATAAAAGAAGGCCTGAATAAATGAAAGGTGTAACCACAGACCTGGATGGAAACACTCAATATTGTAAAGATGTCAGATGCCCTTGAATTAAGCTATAAATTCAATGCCACCTCAGTCACTGCCCTTCAAGGCACACGGTGTGTGTGTGTGTGTGTGTGTGTGTGTGTGTGTGTGTGTGTGTGTGTTCGTTGTGTAACTGGCTGATGTTAAAATTTTCTTGAAAAAGAATGTGTGTGAGAATAGCCAAACAATGTAAAAGAAAGAACTATTTGTGCATATGATGTAACAGATATTAAGACAGACAATAAGGTGTTTAAAGGACCACGAAGCTGATGGCTTAAGCTGAAAATCCAAAGAAGCAGGCTAGAAAGAGCAGAGATAACATGTGGCCTTCAATTCAGAGAAAAGAAAATGGCAGATCCCCAGCCAGACCATGAGTACAAACATGATGAGTTAAGAAGCTGAGCCTTTGTGACCACCGGCCACGTCTGGGTCCACGGGCCACGTCTGGGTCTGTGGGCCATGTCTGGGTCCGTGGGCCACATCTGGGTCTGTGGGCCATGCCTGGGGTCTTGTGATTTCAAATATTTAAAAAAAAATTGTCATAACAAATCCTAAAGTTCATACTAAAACACATGTGTTTACCCTCAGACACTTCTAGATCAGTGACTCTAGGCCACAGACCAAAGACCACCAGTGGGCAGGTACTTTAGGGCTAGATACTCTGTAAAGTGCTGAGAAAACCCCTCACTGTCATTACAGATGTGTACGAGGCATTACAGATGTGCATGAGTGCCAAGAATACCGACCCACTGACCCCTCACACAGAAGTTAGCCTGATTCACGCTAGCTTTGAATCCTGTTGGCTGCCCTCTCAGACCCTCCGTGGACCTCAGCTGACTGCATCAGGCAGGTAATAGCTCCCTTCTCTGGAGCACTGTAGTCAGCTAATGAGAGTCACACAGGCCCAGACAATGGCTGCTGATCAAAGGATCCAAAAGACATTGGTCCCAATGCAAGAGATGACTACAGTACAATTCGTGTTTCAGAGGTCCCTCCCACAGTCACAGCCCCTCCCACAGCCACAGCCCCTCCCATGGCCACAGCCACAGCCATGACTGGACTTTGGTTTACCTCCCCCATTCTACTCTTTCCCTTTTCTTACTGTGCTTACTTTCTTCCCTGACAAGATTTATTTCTGAAAATACTTGTCTTGGGCTCTGCTCCAAGGAACCCGAAGAAGTCAGTAAGGGAGTTTTGCTAGCAAACAGACAAGCAGAATGGGATTCTGAGGAAGCCGTGTGGCTAGAATTTAGGATTTGTGGTAGCGCCACATGCAACAGCACTGCAGTCGCTGAGACTTTCACCTGGGCCACCCCTGGGGCCTAGGGGACAGGTGACAAGGGTACACTGCCTTTTGCAGGAGCTTTGGCGCTTGAGAGGCATGACAGAAATAGTTTTTGTAAATGCTGGACTCGGATGACCACCAACAAACACCATCAATGCCCTAGAAGAAGGGAAATTCGTGCTCGCTTC
>CABHPH010146650.1:0-20204 GCA_902168325.1 Peromyscus nudipes | reverse complement strand
CCCTTAACAAGTTCCAGGGGTTCATTGTGTACCTGTGAGTCCAGACACTGAAAATTTAACTAATAGATCTGCCATTAAAAAAAAAATATTATAATAAAAAACAAGTCAGCCAAGCTGGGCAGTGGTGGCCCACGCCTTTGATCCAAGCACTCGGGAGGCAGAGTCAGGAGGATCTCTGTGAGTTCGAGGCCAGCCTGGTCTACAGAGCGAGATCCAGGAAAGGCTCCAAAGCTACACAGAGAAACCCTGTCTTAAAAACCCAAACCAAACAAACAAACCAACCAAACAAAAACCAAGTCGGTGTTGCTGGGTGTGCTGCTGTATCCAGCTGTAATCCCAGCTACTTAGAAGCCTGAAGCAGAAGGATCATACGTTTGAGGCTGACCTATACAACTAAGTGAGATCCTGCTTCAGAATTAAACATCACAGTGGAGGAATGCTTGCATTACCCCAGGTTCAGCCCTCAGTATCCCTAATTAATTAATTAATTTAGCTGTCTGACTGATTCTCCTAGGCTGTTTAAATGTTCCATTTCACTCCTAAAGTGAGAGTTAAACAAGAGAATTGTTGATATAGTATATATTTGATTGGATCGGGAGATGGAGCAGAGGAAGGAAGAAGCCAACATTGAGTGGAACTGTGGAGAAAACAGAGGAGCATCTTTCATCACCTGTCCAGGGCACAAAAAGAATTGAGTGCTACATGTGTGAACACGACCCCTGTGGAGCATTCAAACACCTTGCCTGTGTCTAATCTAGAGTATTGGTGAAATTACTAAGGCCACTCCACATAGTTGAAAGGGAGGTTTATTTTGTGGGGTAACTTACAAGTGAATGGATAGTTTACAGGGTCTGGGAAAGGTGTGGTGCAATCCGGCGATGTTCTCTGGAGAACTCTGCTTGGTCTATCTCCAGCATCCAGGGTCCAGGAACCAAGAGAGCCGGCACATCCGGATCTCGGGTCTTCAGGGTCCTCTCTTGGCCCCGCCTTGTAGGCGTGACAGTTACCTAAGCCTCAATGGGGGTTGGAACTTCCAGATCAAGGTTGGAATGACCACCCAATACACTAGAGCCAGAGTAACTAAGGTTAATTAACAAACGTTAATGTACAGACTCCTCTTGTTTTCCGCCAGGCTTATTGCATCCATGGCTTCTACTCTCGTTCCCTGGTGAACGTATGAACTTGAGAAGGAAAGCACACTGTTCTGCCAGCAAAATGGCCGGCATAGGTCTTTGTGGTCCCCTGGCCTTGTTAATTAGCCTAGCTGCAAGATCATTTTAGAGCCCATTTCATGAACATGTTTAAATGTAAGTGAGAAGGTTGGGTGTAACAGGTAGGATTTTGAAAGAAACAAAACAAAACAAAAGAAAAAACAGTTTGGTGGCAGGTGTGGTAACTCATGCCTGCAACCCCAGCACTCAAGAAGCTGAGGCAGGGGGATTGCCATGAGTTCAAAGATACCTCCCTCAAAAATCAATAAAAACAAACAAGTAAGATGCTTTTCTTAACGAGTGCAGGTACTTGACCTTCTAAGCCAAATGCAATATTTTATTGGGGGTGGGGGTGCATATTTAAAGGAGAATGGGTGGGGGGGTTACTTACAGGAGCAGAAATGATTCAGAGACAGCTGTATCACCAAAGCCCACTACAGCATGGGTGACAGCTCACAAAAGCAGGGGCCTGGAGCACACGGCACAGCCTGCAGGCAGCTCAACAGGTTGGAGACTATCCCTTCCAAGTGACTCAAACTGCCAGGCGGCTCAGCTGGTTTCTGCTTCTTCCAGGCAGCTGGTCTGGTCTTCCAGTCTTCTTTGCAACTTGGCTTGTGTGAGAGTGACTCTCCGTAGTCTTTATTGTTTACTCTTGGGAGGGAGGAGCCTAGTGAATCCAGTTAGTTTCAGGGACTTTCTGAAGCTATTTTGAGTTACCCATAAACTGGAGACCTAAAGTGATAGTCTGCATTATCATTTCACATAATGTCTGTGGGTCAGAAACTTACTAACGGCTGGCAAGGTTGTTCTGACCTGGGGTCTGGGATAAAATCTCAGTCACATTGTCTTGGGCTGTAGTGACAAACCGATGGCTCATTCCTGTGTCTACTGATAGAAGGTCACCATGCCTTTCCATAGCGCTGCCTGAATAGCCTCAGAACACAGTCAATGTTTTTTCTAGAATAAGTGACGCAAGAGAGAACTAGGTAGAAGCCATCATGTTATTTTCTAACCAAGGCTTGGATGCAATGCATTGTTAATGTAACCACCATTTCTCCTTCGGTTACAAAGGTCAGTGCTGTCACTGTAGGTATGAGTATCAAGTGATGAGAATGAGAGCATCTTGGAAACCTGCTGCTATGGAAGGCCTTTGCAGTAGTTGACCAGGAAGTGGATGCTGAAGGTGGCCAAGCATATATGATGTAGTAAAATTACCCTCTAAAAATACATGTGCATCTAGTGACCCTTCTGATAGAAATTCCTCTCTGTCATTGGCTGCCTGGTGACCT
The DNA here is from genome assembly GCA_902168325.1 of Peromyscus nudipes. Taxonomy (NCBI): domain Eukaryota; kingdom Metazoa; phylum Chordata; class Mammalia; order Rodentia; family Cricetidae; genus Peromyscus; species Peromyscus nudipes. The sequence continues at coordinate 17,704 of CABHPH010146650.1, read as the reverse complement.
AGAATTTGCAAACCAATCCATGAAACTTTTGAAATGTCCAAGTATGACCCATTGTTAAATTATAAGTTGTTTTAGCTATCTTATAAAATAACTACTTCTTGGTTTAATTTGACAGATATTCTGTGATTGTAATTGACAGAATGATCTACATGCTGTATTTCTCAATAATTTAAATAACATATCAAGTCTCTTGAGCAGGTAGGAGGAAATAGTAGATGAACATACTTCAGTTACATTCATATTTTATGTAATACCTATTTTGCTGCCAAACTGCCTACTAGTTCAGTTGCTTTAACAGGCCCAATTTATCTTCTGAGCCCGCTCAATAAGCTGTCATTCTCATACCTACTTCATGAGAATATGATTTAAAAACAAGTAAATCAGCCTGCTATGGCTGGACTTGAAGCAACTTCTGTCAGCTCAGTTATGGGAGCACAAAGCCAACTTGTGTTTTGCAGCCGTCACAGCAGAATGGCTTGTCAGATGGGAGAATTAATTTACCAGTGTGTAGGAGGCAATGAGTCCGTGTAATTAGAGGAGTTGTCTGTTGCTGTGAGTTAGTCTCTCTGGTGGTTGTTTCATAGCTTTCTTTTTGTTATAGACAAGTAAAAGAATGAAAAAGCGAAGTTGTTTGAGAAACAGCCTTCAGTAGAAGAAAAAAAAGAGCCACTGAAGCTGTGCGTGTGGCTAATTGACCTGGGGAAACTTGTCGCTTCACATAGTACAGAACGTGATAGCTTCGTCAGCAGAGACCAGGGAAGGCTGTTACTCTGGCAGTGGCCAGACTGAAGGATAGAGGTGGATTTGGCCAAATTCACTTTTCTTATTTCTAGAAGTATAGAGAACAAATTTGCTTTTTATTGTTTTCAAATGTGTTCTGTCCCCATTTTGAAAGAATGCTTTTCTTTCTGTTTAAGTGCAACCTTTAAAGTTCCCTCCTACCTACTGATCATACAATGACTGCATAAACAGTACAAACCTTAAATTGAAGGGTAGGCCATGAGCAGAATCCAGCCATGGGAAGAACCACATAGTGTTGTCTCTGCATTTTGAGATGCTCACGTTTCAACCCTGCAGTTCCCTACATCTTAAAACCCATGTGTTTTGCCTGGCTTTAGCAACAGCAAGTGATGAAGAGGAGGGAGCGGGTCTCTTCGACAGCGCGGGCAAGGCGGCAGCCGATCCCTTTGACACGTCTTCCGGATCTGTGCAGCTCATCGCCATCAAACCCTCAGCTCTGCCCGCAGTGCCCCCTGCCTCAGACAGGGGCCAGGAGTCCTCAGTGGCACTCAATGGCGAGGTAAGCGCCCATAACCTGGGTGGAGAGTCCAGCTGGACCCTCAGTGATCCCTCGGCATGTGGAGTACAGCTTGTGTCCAGTGGCCTGAGGCTGTAGAGGCCATTTGTACCTCTGCATGCACCAGACCTCAGTGATGTGAAATACAAGTCATCCAGAGTGAGTTTGTTCATAGCATCCCACCTGCAGCGAGAGCTCAGAGCAAATCTTTAAAAGCCCGTGATTAGAAAAGCAGGTATCAGAAGGCCTCCTTTCCCCCAACCCCTCCTGAGTAGAGTCTGCAGCCTTGCTAGACTGCACTCCTGTACATTTCAGCTTCCATTAGCCTCTGTGTTGCTGGGGTAATAGGAGGAAGGTGAACTGCGAGGGAAGAGGAGAGCATACTGTCATCTGGGCAGGGAGCTGGCCTCCAGAGACTCTGAAAGGACATTGATTCTGCTAGCAAGCTTGAAATAGCCCTGTGGTTGCTTTCTAGGTGGTGTCAATGTCAATCAACTTTCCTGGGGAGCTGGCTGAATTGGTAAAGTGCTTGCCACGAAAACCTGGGATCAGCACCCACGTGAAAGTGGGGCACACCAGTGTGCATCTGTAATTTTAGCACCGGGGAACAGAGATAGGTGGATCCCGGGGCTCACTGGTCAACCAGTCTAGTTGAATCTGTGATAAGATTTGAAAACATCTGTCACATCTATGAGAGATTTTATCAAAGAAAATTAGAGATAATAGATGATCGATAATAGATAATAGGTCAGTAGGTAAGGGAGAAGAGAGTTATCTCAGACAAAGAACAGGAAGTTGGGTTGAAAATGCCATCCCTCTATCTTCCTTCAGCAGTAGAATTGTCAATGAACTAAAAGAGTGTTTCTGAATCTTTACAGATGTTCACATGGGGCCACTTGTGTGTATTTACATTATATATGTATGCACACGCATGTGCGTGCACACCGTTTTCTCTGGTGTTAAAGTGTTGGGTTGACTGTTCATTTCATTTCTGTCCTGCTATTGTCACCTGAAGCAGGTGGGAGATTTGCAAGGTCTAAAGCCTCTTTCTCATCATGCCTCAAGGGACCTGTTGCAACCCTGTACAGCTGGGCATCACAAATGCTCACCAGGCGCTTCTTCCCCACATCCGGGACACTTGTGACAGTGTTGTGTGCACCTGTATGTGTGTTGCAGGAAGGACCTCTTTTCTGAGCAGAAAGACTGAACTGGCCTTACACTGTGATGGGCTGAGGTTCTGTGATCCACGTTAGCAGTGCTTCTCTTCCAACTTCTTTATTTTCAGTCAAAGAGACTAAAGCCCGAGGGTGAGGTGCTGACTCACAGGCGTGTTGGCGGCTGGAGTTCAGTTGCCCTGACTCCTAACTTATACTCAAGCCCGCCGTGAGAAACAGTGCTGTAATAGAGAGTATGGCCTCCAGAGCTGTCTTGCCAGAGCTGGAGTCCCAGCCTGTCCACTCACTGTCTTGGCAACTTAGGCGAGTAGAGTGGAGGCCTCAGCACCTCCATCCACAAAATGGGCTGCTACACATAAAGCACTCAGCACAGTGACGAGCACGTAAACACTTTATCGTTAGTACTAACATTTTGTTTTTGTTATTATTCACTCATCATTGAGGAAGAGTTCATCGGTCATGTTGTGTTCTTTCTGTCCCTTAGCTCTGTGATCTTTCCTGAAGCACAGTTCTGTGTCCCCTCCCCCTGTACACACACAAGCCATGGGAGTCGGCACTAAGGCACTGTTAACTGCCTTTTGATTAGGACCATTTACCTGGTTAAGGCTCTCATTATGGCCACCATTCCTGGGTCTCTTTGTCCCGGCCTGATGATATGAACATCACACAAACAGACTCTGAAATTAGGGCAGATCCCTTTCCTCCAGGCTCAGCTCCCTGTCCTATGAGGAGAGCACATGAGAAGCCTCATTCAGAAATGGACTCATGCCACATTCGGGCAGCTAAAGGAATGGGCCTTGCTGGCACATCTCTCTAATTTGCTGTCTCGCAGAACTTGGCACGGACTGCAATGTAACTCTTCTCCTTCCCTTAGGGATGGCTGATTTACATGTAAAGGGGGAGAAGCATAACGCAAAGTCATAAAGTTCTCCTTTATGAATTACAGGGAATTCTTTTAAAGGTTATCTTAAAGAAAACAGGACATTCAGCCGCACAAACTTTCATAGCGATCTCACTCTCAAAAAGTCATGGGTTTGCAGAAATACCTCTCCTGGACAAATGGATCATATGGAAATCCCCCTGGAGTAGAACATTTGTTCTGCTTCCCCACCACATCCATCTCAAGACTCATCCAGAGAGCCCCAGCTAAGTGGACAGAGGAAGCCATAAGGTTATTCAGGACCAGAGCTAGACTCGGGGCACCAAGAATTAGCCAGGCAGCCGGGCTCCCACACCGAGGACCAAAAGTAAAGGCAGAGTAAGGACAAACACAGTCAAGGCTCTTCTCTAAGGGGATACAGTCAGATACAGGATTTCAACAGTCAGGACAGATGTGGGAAGCAAGGATGTAAGATAATTCAGTGAGTGCCAGATCCATTTCACATGAGGGTGATAGATGAGGGACTTTTACTGTCAGGTCACAATTCCCAGAAAAGCTCTCCCATGCTTCCCCTCTGGTCTTTTTGATCAGCTGACCTTGTAGGAAGAGCTTCTGGTCTGTTGCCATGCTGAGTCAGGTGTGGACCTGAGACTCCCTTCTCTCTCTCTCTCCTCCAAGGTGAACAAGGCTCTGAAGCAGAAATCAGACATCGAGCACTACCGGAACAAACTGCGCCTGAAAGCTAAAAGGAAAGGGTATTACGACTTCCCCCCAGTGGAAACAAGCAAAGGTCTGACGGAAAGGAAGATGTATGAGAAGGCCCCAAAGGAGATGGAGCCTGGTTTGGACCCAGACCCAGAAGTGTGTGCTCCCTTCGCAGAGTCTAAAAACAGGTAGACGGTGTACTTTCTGTCCCCATGTCACACGTGGGGTGAGGGCAGAGGACACCTTGGGCACTATACCCATGCTCCCTTGATCTTACCTGGGGACTTTGATCTTTGCAGGCTTTTGATCTGGGCCCCACAAGCATGTACTCAATAATGAGTCTGAAAGAGAGTCAAATTGAAGCAGTTAAAAAAAATTCTGGGATAAACAACCCCAATTGTCCTTTAGCTTAATGATGTTTTCAAGCCATAGCTATTTCAGAGCTGGGTAAAATATAATTATCACCTACCTAGTTATGCAACTTGCAGATCAAGGGGCATTGCATTGTTCAATTACGATAGTGGTTCTTGTGCAGGAAGGCAAATTTCATGCCTCCCTTTTTCGTTCAGCTTTAGTCTGTGCCTATCGCGCAGAGGCTCAGTGCTCCATGCTAGCTTGTCTCATCCACTCGGAGATCTGTTTAGTTGTCTGACACTCAGCGTCCCGTGTGGAGTATCAGACAGCAGTCAAGATGATGTATGCTCATGTGGTCCCATGTGCTTCTTCTCACTCATTCCTTCCACGTTTTGTGTCAGACCAGACAGCCTGATTATTGATCATATGGAACTTAAAGCCTGGGGAGGGAGAGACGAGCACCCAGAAGGTGTGGCCATATACCTGAGGGGCACAAACCTGAGGACTGCCGTAGCTCTGACAGGGCCTGGCCCACTGAGGTAGAGCGAGGCCAAGTGGTTGGAATTGCTTTCTCTCCAGCTGTTCTTCGCTTCCGTCACAAAATACCTGAAATTGGGCAATTTATAATTGGCAGAAGTTTGTTTTCTAACCATTCTGCCGGCTAGGAAGTCCAAGACCAAGGCTCTAGAGCCTGGTAAAGGTGGTCTTGCTGTGTTAGCACATGGCGGAGGGCGGAAGGACAAAGAGTGAGAAGCAGGCTAAACTCACTTTTTTATGGTGCCATTTGTTTTAGTCACTGCTCTACTGCTGGGGAGAGACACCATGACCGAGGCAGCTCTTATAAAAGAAAGCATTTAGCTGGGGGCTTACTTTCAGTTTTAGAGACTGTCCATGATCATCATGGCAGCAAGCAGGCAGGCATGATGCTGGAACAATAGCTGGGGTGCTTCACATCCTGATCTGCAAGGCAGCAGACAGAGAGAGGGAGAGTCTGGGCCTGGCATAGGCTTTTGAAACCTCAACGCCCACTCCTAGTGACACACTGCCTCCAACAAGGCCACACCCACTCCAATAAGGCCACACCCACTCCAACAAGGCCACACCCACTCCAACAAGGCCACACCCATTCCAACAAGGCCACACCTCCTCATCCTTCCCCAACAGGTCCACCAACTGGGGACCAAACAATCAAATATATGAGCTTATGGGGGCCATTCTCATTCAAACCACCACATCATTGATGTGCCCCATGAGACTCGGTGGCCCTATCACGGGCCAAAGTTTCTACCTCCTAACACTGATAAAACAGCAATAAATTTTAATTAAATATTTTATTTCTTATTCATACATGCATATAGTACAATTGTATCCAAGCCACCCTCCATTTCTTTTCCTCCAGTTCATTCCCATCCCTCCACTTTTCCCTCTGAACTTCCTGTGCTCTCTTTTTCTCTTTCAAATTTAGTATCTTCTAAGTTCATTTAGTGCAACCTGGATGTGTGTGGGTATGGAACCATCCACGGGAGCATGGGTAGCCTGCATCCCTGCAGAGAAGTGACTTTCCCTCTCCCATTAGCTAGGGGTGGGACTTCATGAGCCTCTCTCCCATCCATTCTGGGATTCTGGCTGGATTGACCTAGTACAGGTCTTGTCCACACAGTCACAGTGTCTGTGAGTTCACGTGTGTAACTGCACTGTCATGTGTAGCAAATACTGTTTTGCTACAGATATCTGCTACAATCTTTCTCCACCTCCTCTTACTCAGTGAGGAACTTGCTGTGGTGTAGATGCGCCATTTAGAGATGAACACTTCACGGTCTCTTAGTCTCTGCATATTGACCAGCTGCTGGTCTTTGAGGAGAAACTTCTCTGATGAGGGCTGAGTGATGCACTAATCTGTGAGTATAAAAATAACTCATGGATCTGGGGTGAAGAGATGGCTTACCAGTTGAGAGCACTTGCTGCTCTTTCAGGGCACCTGGGTTTGGTCCACAGTACTCACACAGCTGTTCACTTTCATCTGTAACCCCAGATTCAGGTCTTCTAATGCCCTCTGGCCTCTGTGGGCACCAGGCATGCATGTGGTGCACATACACACAGGTTGAACACTCATACACATAAAATGAAAATAAATGAGAATATTTTAAAAAGAACTCAGGGATTAACTTATTACTATGTCCATTTAGCAGAATAATAGCACTAGGTTCTCCTCCTAGGAGCTAGGACTAGGCAGCCACAGGTTTTGGCACAGTTAATGATACCAGGCATGGGGCCCATCTTATGTAATGGGCTTTAAATCCAATAAAAATACGTCTGATTCCTCTCATACCATTCCTGCTGCTGCTGCACCAATGCACATGTCTTGATAGCTCAGTCACTGTTATAGCTTGCAGGGTTCACAGCTGGGTAAGACCGACGATGACTGCCCCTCCCCCATGTCTAAAGAACCTTCCGGCACTATGAAAGTTAGCCAGTAGGAACGAAGTCTCCAGGAGCAACCAAATTTTAACAGGAATTATAGAAAAGGCAAACATTCAAAGCATGACAGCCGTCCCCAAGCTCTGTGGCTAACTAGGCTCATTGTGGGCGAAGCGGTAAAGGGTAGCAAAGCTGGTCACGCCCACCTCTCGCCCTTCCCTGCCTGCCTGCAGCACTTCCACACTGCGAGACCACCTCTTCCCAGGGTCCGTTCCCCCTGACGATCCCCTGGCTTTGGGCATGCTGAAACTCCATGAAGCCCAGCAGGCGCCTGTTCCACACGCTACAAAGAGTAGGGCAGAACCTGGCCTGAACGGCTATTTGCTTTGAAAATGAAAAACAAATTTAAAAACAACACCATTTAACAGAATTGGGTGGAAGCAACAAAAGTTGGGAACTGGGAATAAACGGAACCAGCATAATGTATTTTCAGTAAAGAAGAAAAGGGGGCGAACCAGCATAATGTATTTTCAGTAGAGAAGAAAAGGGGGAGGAGGGACTCTAAGCCAGGGCTTAATTTGCCAGGCTTGGTTGGCTGGTATGACAAACTGAGGACATGAAATCACAGCGTGACAGGGTTCACAACGCACATGTCACCGTGTTAACAGCTGTAGGAGGAGGGAAAGAAAAGATACAGATTTGACACGGAGGCTGAAAACAACTTTATTTTGCACTGTGCTCTTGAGGAGCTCTTCAATGGGCTTCTTGGCTTGAAAGTTACTGGAGAGACAACACTTTTAATGATTTTTTTTTTTAAAACAAAGCTTTTCCCTGGGAGCTGTGTCTAGACTCTTCAACATAATTTCAGGCCAGCTGCCCAACGTTCCATGATGGACTGTCACTGCTGTGTGCATGTAGTTATCTCTCAGCAGGTGTCCATGGAAGAAATGATTCACTGTCCCCATAACACTAAGAATGGTTTGACAAACCATTCAAGTGTTCACTTCTTAAGGGAAAAGGATAGCCGTGAGCTAGGTGAGCTGGGGAGAGGCGTGAGAGACAGCATGGAAAGAGATGGGGTGGTAGCAAAGCCAACAGGAAAAGAAGGAACTTCGAGCTTGTGGCTCAGGGGTATGGCTCCCGACGGCTGCGTGCTGTGTGTCTGTTGTCACAGGTTGGAGCTCCCTGTTAATTGCTGTTCACAGCACAACCCTCAGAGACTCTGCTGTGAGCCACCCAGCTAGAGCAGGGCACAGCGAAGCAATCGTTGTCTGGTGTGCAGGGACATCATTACCTTCAGAGCAAAGTAACAGCGAAAAAGAAGGAAGACTGAGATTCTCGTGTTAACTTATCACTAAATCTTTCAAAATAGTTTTCAAGGTTCTTTTTTCCCTAAAATGGGTTAAAACACCCTGTTTTACGTCGTGCACTCTGTGGATACATGAAGCGGGCAGGCTGACTGAGGCAGATGCTGTCTCCAGCCGGATTTATATGCTCAGCTACCTTTACATCTGCTGTCTGTGGCCGCTGTAACCCTTCTTCTGGGATTTTTCTCAGAAGCCAAAAATGCTCTGTAGCTAATGCGCTGTGGCACATCCTCATCTGATGGCAGATTAGAACCGATAGACCAGTACCCCTGGTGAGGGATTCTGGGGTGTCAGTAACACTGTTGTAATAGCCATAGTTTCCAGCTTTGTGTTTGATACTTATACAGGAAGCAGGTGGAGAAATCATCACCTCCCCCAAGACTACCCAACGCCTAGTGACAAAAGACTCACCTGCAAGTGTGTTTTTCAGGTGGAAACCCATACCTCAATCACCTCCTTTAGATGACCCCCAGGACCCTCATTCTAGGCCTGTATCCACCTGCCTGGATCACCATGATCCAAGAGCCAAGCATTTGACAAATGAAGATCATCCTTGAGCTTCTGGAGTCTACCAAAACCATCCAAACCAGCTCTTCCCACATCTGCTTCTCCTGCCTTGTCCATTGCATCTCTTGGAAGCCACAATTTAAAGGCGTCTGCTTACACTTCCCCCTCTCTCCCTCTGACCTACCGGGTCACTGTGTACCCCATCTTTCTCCCTCTCATGGCCTGGATCTTTCTTTGAGCTCTGTGTGTGGTGTAATAAACTGTCTTTTCAATGGCAGGCATCTCTTGACATTGGACAATAATAATTAAAACACTACCATCCCCCCCCCCACTTTTCCAGTGAGTCTGAGCCCCAGGTATCCTAAATATGAATCAACTCTTTCTTGTACTTCTATTGACTTCCACATATTCTTTCCTTATTTCCCGACTCCCTGGCTATAGTTTTCAGAGCCACCTTGAAAATAAACCATTTGCATTCAAATCCTCATAGATCATGTATCTACGGGCCAACACAGGGCAGTAATCTCTTCAGAGTTGCTCTGACAGAGTCCAACATCCTCTTCCTCAGCAGCTTAGGCTATCTCTACAGAACGCCAGGGTTCCATAGAATATACAGTTTGAAACTGCTTTCTTAAACTCTATGAAGTTAAAAGGTCTTAAGGGTTCAAGGAAAACACGTCATAATCCACCCAGCAATGTAGCATGAATCTTAAAAGTTCTTATTAATAAAATCAAACCTGAGCCAGGTATTGGGGTAAATGCTGGATGGTCAGAGAAACAGAACAAGCCACAGCTATCTCACCTTGCCGGATCCTCAGCTGGTCTTGCTTCCTCAGACTGGAAGCCTCTATGTCCTCATATCGAAATGACTCTCAGCTGAACTGCTGCTAGAAGCCTGAATGCTTAACCAGGCCTGAATGCTTCTCCAGGCCAAAGGCTTCTCCAGGCCAAAGGCTTCTCCAGGGCAAAGGCCTCTCCAGGACAAAGGCCTCTCCAGGGCAAATGCCTCTAGTTTCTGGTCCTCACGCTTTATATACCTTTCTGCTTTCTACCACCACTCCCTGGGATTAAAGGTGTGGCTTTCTGGGATTAAAGGTGTATGCTACCACTGCCTAACCTCTATGTTTAATATTGTGGCTGTCCTGTTCTCTGACCCCAGATAAGTTTATTAGCATACACAATATTTTGGGGAACACAATACCCCCACACAGCAATATTGTCAGAGGAGGGTGGGAAAGCCCAAATTGACATGTTATAAATTATAGCAAAATAAGAACAAGTGTGCCTAGTAGAATTGATGGATTAAAATGAGCATCTCTTTACATGGCAGCCTGATTTATCCCCAAGTAGATAGTCACATACCAGGCACACGTCCACATTGGAATTCTGGTCATTGAAATAACAGTCTGGTTTGCACAGTGAGCTAAGGAGGTAGCTCAGCAGCAGGGTCACACTTGCCTAGTATGTGCAAGACCCTGGGTTCAATCCCCAGCACTGCTAAAAAAAAAATGTTAGCCATTGTAATGCAATGTTTTCTCTGAAGGCAGAATAAACCAGTAGGTGCTCCAGGGTCTAAGCTTTTAACATGTTCATGTTCCTCATTAGTATATGTCTAATACTTAGGAAATAACCTACTGTCGATTGCCAATCTGCCTGCTTATTCTGCCACTGCTCTTACTACTAAATCTTTGGTTAATGGGCTAATTGACAGTGGCTGGATAGCTATAAAGTGCGGGGGGGGGTTCCCCAAAAATATAGTTGTAATTAAGTCAAGGATTTGAATTCTTTGGGATCTACTTTAAGGCATGAGTCACTCTGAATGTATGTATCTCACTGCCTGCTGTGCCTAGGTGCCTTTCCTAAAGGAAGCCTCTAGTTTCAGACAACTAGAGGGGACAGTTTATAATATGAGGTTGTACGCTGCCATATTAGCAAGGATTCTTTGGCTTGCTAACAGTGGAAATCCAGCACACAGTGGTTAAACAAAAGGGGACTGTATTACCGAGCACTAATGCCAGGCCAAAGCTTTAGTCTGGCTAGTTCAAGGGGACCGTACTGATTTAGGTTTTGCTTTCTCTTCACTTACCCAGCCTCTTTTGAAAGTAGGCTAAAACCTCATGATGGCAAAAACCCAGCTGCAGGAAACCCCAGGTTTGTGTCCCTCGAATCCAAAAGAGCCCCTCTTTCCTGGTTGTCCTGGCTGTAGCCCCGAGACTCAGTCTCACTGGACCCAACTTAAGTCATGTGCCCACCCCCCTGACCAATCACATGGATGTAGGGATATGATTCTGTGGTGGTCCAATCTGAGTCAGTGCCTACCCCTGCAGGAAAGGTAGCCCCCAAGAAGCACCATGCTATACTTACCAAGAGGTAAGTACCATGGGGCCAGGCAGGCAAAAAGGACAGATTCTCTTAAAGTCGGTGTGGTTCTTGGTGGTGATGGAGGAGATTGAAGAGTGTCTGTTGTTTTCATGGCTTAGTGCTAGGGTGGAGTCTTGCCTTGAAATTCTTGCTGGACTGTGTGTGACTGAATGCTGTAAGCAACTTATTGTGTTCATAAAATAACTGTGTGTGTGTGTGTGTGTGTGTGTGTGTGTTTGCGCGCGCACACGCCAGGTCTTTACCTCCAAACATGAATATCTGGAATCCTTAAACTGAAACATGTAATTGGTAGTACTTAGGAGTTCTCTGAAGATGGTCTAGAGGCATACGTTATTGTGCTGTTGGGTGAAGGGGACTTTTAAGCCCTTTGTCATTCTGCAGAATCCCACGGAAGTCATCTGTGCTTAATGGGTCTCACTCCTACAGACAAAAGTCGCTGCTTGTGGGAGTTAAAAAGCACACTAGCATTCTCTTTATGTGGCTGCTTTCTGTCCCCTCAGTAGATAGATTCCTCCAACGACAAGCAGAAACAGGATGGTGGCAAATGTGTGAATCTTTGAGAAGTAGCTGAGTGGACACCTTGGACAAGCTACTGCTACCTGGGCCTGAAGAGCTTTGGGCTCACTTTAGGGGCTGGATCTATTTAGAACTCCGCTAAAGGGTCACGTCCTTGAACAGGCCTTCTCTGACCTTCCTGGTTACCCTCTGTCTGAGCTTCTTATTTTTATTTATGTGTGTGTGTGCATGTTTGTGTGTGTGTGTGTGTGTGTGTGTGTGTGTGTGTGTGTGTGTGTGCTCTTGGGTATCATCCTTCAATATTCACCCACTATTTGTTGAGGCAAGGTCTCTCATTGCCCTAGAACTTGTCAAGTAGGTAGTCTGGCTAGCCAGTGAACCCAGAGGTCCTCCTGTCTCTGCCTCCCCAGTGCTGGGATTACAAGTATGCTTCACCACACCTGCCTTTATTAATATTATTATTATTACCATTATTATTATTATTATTATTATTAACAATGTATATTCTGGAACTTGAACACAGGTCCTCATATTTGCAAAATACTTTACTGAGTAAGCCAACTCCCCAACCCTCCTTATTTTTATTAGTAATACTAATCACTCTGAAGTTAGCATGCCAGTTTGTCTCCCCCATGGGGTACCAACAGCAGAAGTACCAGGGCCATGGATGTTCAGCTTCCAGGTACTTAGTGCATACTACTTGGTAAATAAATAAATAAATAAATAATTTTTAATTAAAAAATTGGTGACTGGTCAGCTGGCTTTCTGAATAGGCCCCAAGTTGCCTTCAGGCTTATTGTCTTCGCCAAGGAGAGAAAAGAAATCGATCAATGATCATAGCATTCAAAGTGGCCCGTTCTCTATAGGCTTCATTTACTAACACATTGTAGGAGTCCATGCCTGAAATCTAAAAGATGAAAAAGGAACAGGAGGCTGCTGAGTCAACAGAGTCAGCAAAGGCAAGTTTGTTCTGCAATGTTAGCTGTCCTCGAGGGTCAGTAGAGAACCCCTGGCCTTACCATCAGCAGAATTTTAGATGAGGTTGCTCTATTCCAGTTGATTGTAGTTGCCTAATTTGATATGAAAGAACATATAATTCAGCCAAATAATTATAGCATCTTGGGCAGCTCAGGGGGGTAGGGTACCTTGTTCCCCTACTTCCTCTTACAGCCAAAGACTGAGTACCATCAGTTCTGAAATTCTGAGGCCAATCCAAACCCTCCACCGGTTGCCTGTAGGTTTGGATCGGTGGAGAATTCCATCTGTCAGGACATTTGCTGCATCATAACAGTTGTTGGATTTCCTTCAGGCAACAGATGAAGAACTCTGTCTACCGAAGCCGGCAGTCTCTGAACAGCCCAAGCCCAGGAGAAACCGAGATGGACCTTCTGGTCACACGGGAGCGACCCCGGCGTGGAATCCGGAACAGTGGATATGATGTAAGTGTCTGATAGAATGGGGTGGATGCAAGCTTTCCCCAGAAAGCCAGAGGATACAGCATCCCAGCATGTTCCAGTTTACCACATGTTTGGGGAGTTTCAAGATGCCCTGCAATGTTCTGTTTGGGTTTTATGTTATGGGGGGAGGGTGTTAGTGATGGGGGACATGCTGTTTGTTTACCTCTTTTGCAAAGTAAGCTACTTGGGACGTGTGAGAGTGATTGGGATTTCTAAACTGTTCTATTCTGCAAACGGTGTATTATTGACCTCAGATTCAAGGGAGATTATAAATGGTCTCAATTCCTTCCCTCTTACTGGTAGAAACATGGTAGGAGCTGTAGCAATGTGTTAGAGTTCATGGAACACTGGCTGCTTTTAATCTATAACAGTTTTGAAAATTTGGACTTGTTCCTGATTTCATAACTCCTTAGTGAGCCATGGAAACAATGAGATGTCCACAGTGAGAGCTGCTTCCAGGGGACAGGCCTGGGCTCAGTGATATGTCCAGAAGCAAGCACTCCTCCAGCCCTTCAGGTCTCTCCAGAGGAGGAGGCTCCCACAGGTGCCTTCCCTCAAGATGGAGCCGTCCTGAACTTGGAGTCACACCCATGAGCTTTCATGAACGTTTCCACACTTGAGGTGGAGCTGCACACTGCTACTCTCCCTGCCTCACAGTTTCAAAGACTCTTCATGTAATCTCAGTTTTATGGGGAAAAAATGCTTCTTTTCCATTCCCCTTAATCTTTCTTAAATTACAAATTAATTTTTCTATAGCAAGAGTAACAATTCAAATGCTGGAGAAACTTACAATTTGAGAAATGGTGATTTGAATAGGACACTTGATTTTTTAAAAAAAAAAATATATTGTGCTGATTTGAAGGCAAGAAGATTTTTCCCTTTTGAGATTAGTCATTGTTTGGTATAAGTGCTTAAAATGGGCTTTTTAAATGGTCCAATTTAAAAGAAGTAATTTGAGTCTCTGATGATCTTTCTTGATTGAAATCTAATGCTGTGTTATAGTGATGTTCATCTCTTTTCTCGAGTGCTGGGCACCGAACCCAGGGTCTTGGACTCATTCAGCAAGCGCTCCATCACTGAGCCGTGTCCCTGTCCACTCCTCCTTTTCCTTCATTGTTACTAATCACTTGTTTCTTTTTCACAAAACAGCTTGAGGTTTTCACTTTGCAGGATGCTAGACACTCTGACCACATATTTTGATGTTACATCTTTGCTTTTCCGATAAACTCTCCTAACAGAGACTTTTTCCCTTTATGAGAAATATTTCTGGGCTAGGAAGATGGCTCTGTGGGTGTAAAGAAGAGGACCAGAGTGTGGATCCCCAGACACCTGTGCTAAAATCAAGCATGGCTGCAAATGCCTAGACCTCTGCCCTAGCTGAAAAGGTGTGCTTCAAGTTCAAGGAGAGACCCTGTCTCAAAAAATAACGTGAAGCAACCTGAGAAATGGCTGAGCAGTTAAAGTGCTTGCCGCTGGGAAGATAGGAGTTCAGAGCCCAGAAACCCATGTGAATGCCAGATAGACATGACAGCCTATGATTCAGAAGGCAGAGACAAAGGATCCCCAGAGCAAGCTGGCTAGCAAGACTTGCCGTGTCAATGAGCTCTGGGTGTGACTGAGAGACCCTGCCTCGATGAATAAGGTGGAAGAGTAATAGAGAAAATTTCCCCACATCATCCTCAAGCCACCACAGACATGCACATACATGGGCATCCCCATACATATTCAAGCACATATACATACACATACCTACACACACCACACACATACAAGTTACCTCCCACATATACACGCAAATGAGAGCCTGGCTTTAGAAAAACCAGCCTAAGTTTTAAGTTTTCAACCTTCCACCCCTGTCAAGAGGCCAAGAGCATCATTCCTAGAAGCTTGCTTAGTTTGGGGACATTTTCTTCCACTCAAACCCCTGAGACATGCTGGGCTCTTTATCCAAGATAACTATTAATAGGTTTCTTGTAAGAGTCTAGGCAGAGATGTTTTTACAGTTATGAGGAAATAGGCCAGAGGTTTCCTACTGATCTTAAAGGAACACAGCACATTTTTAGCTGTATAGTATAACTTTCAGCTTTAGAAGGTCAGGTCAGTAAACTACCTAGAATAACAAATTGCTCATCCTTCACAGATGTGTGTAAACATGTGGGTGTGCGTGTGCGTGGGTGTGTGTACTTTTCTTTGAGATATGTACGTTATCTTTAAAACATTGTAAGTTTCTTTAGGGCAAAATGCTCACATAGGAAATAATGCTAAGACTTCAGACTGTGGACCAGAACTGCCTCTCTTGTCTCTTCTTGAACCATTTATGACAAGCAGTTAACCTTCCTTGGCTGCACAGTATAGACCGAGTCCTAGTCTGCTCACTTTATGTGTGCTATATAGTTGAATTTTCATGTTTCCAGTCATTATACCCCTTGCACAGAAGAGGAAACTAGGGCTCAGACTAGATCCATAGTTTGTCTGCCTTCCAGGCTCACGCTCGTAACCAGCATGCAACATGATTTCTCAATACCCCCTTCCCGCTATGCAGCTGGTCTCCTGTAAGACATGTCCTGTATTTCTGAACCTCTGTGGAAGATCAGTTGTGAGGTCTCAGAGGAATCCTTATGTAGAAAAGCTTATATATAAATAAAAAAGATCAGCAAATAAAGAAGAGAAAGAAGTGAGTAATAGTTTTAAACAATGCATTCATTTTCCAAAAGCGTCAACGCACTCCTGGCAAAAGAATCCATTAGGCCGGCAGTGAACCTGTCACTTGGTTGGAAATATGCCATTCTGCCTCCTGGGTCTGGAGAGCTCAAACTAGGCCAAAATATTTAGTCCTTTCTGCCAGGTTAAGGAAACTCAATGCTGTGGAAACAAAAAAAAAAAAAATCAGGGAGATTGATTTAATTTTGGATTTACCAAACGTTGACTACTTTGCATCCCCATAGGAAAAGCCTTCATATAGAAATCAATGAATAAATACACAAATAAGCAGGTAAAGTGTGCTGCACAAGCAGATCTAAGCCACAGGATGGAAGGCAGCCTGGGTTGTTTCACAATTCCCATAGCCTCCTTCCAGCCCACTCCAGCCCCTCAGGGCCTCTGGCCTCTTGGTTTGGTCCCAGGCCCCCCTAGTTCTTCTTCACTGCCCCTTTCAGCCCTTCCTTTGAGGACATCTCCATGCATTTGTGACTCCCACTGACCCAGAGAACCATTCTGTCCTAGGGACCATCAACTGCCACGCTGGGCTAGGACGCAGATTACAGCATCGATTAACCCACGTCAGAGAAATTTCTTCTCAAAGTAAATTGCAATTAACACAGAGACCCACAACTGGACAAGGTGCAGAGAGTGAAAGTCTTTGGGGGCACTCAGCACTAAACAGAATGTCTTTGTCGACTTCCTCCCCTCAAGGCCTAGGGATCTATCCAGAAGAGGAGGCGGAAAGATTGTAAGAGCCAGGGGTGGTGGATGATTCCAAGGAAGCAGTGTCTTCCAGACACAACAGGACTGATCCACATATGAATTCACAGAGACAATGACACATGCATAAGACCTGTGCAGGTTCACACCAGATGAAATCTCAGCATTAGGAAGGGGAAGCAGACACAGTCCCACCCCTAACCAAGAAGATATGTGCACTTGATACCTGCCAGGAAAGGGGAATTTCTTTCTCCAATGGAGTAACACCGGGTAAATCAATCACACTCCAGGCAGGCCTCATGCCTGTGAGCAGTTGACCAACACAAAACGGACTCCTTGTTTTTTCTGCATGTGCTTTTTGTTTTATTTTGGTAATTTTTGTCTTGTATTTGTTTTTGTTCATTTGTTTTAATATTCATTCTTGGTGGGGGTTTTTGTTTGTTTTGAGAGAGAGAGAGAATGAAGTTGGATGGATAGGGAGGTAGGGAGGATCAAAATAATCAGATTAAGAGGGGAGGGAGCCTCTAAAATTTAAAAAATCTTATCTTTGTGTGCATGTGTGTGCACATGTTTGTTCTGCATGGTGTATGTATGTGTGCATGTGTGTGGGTAGGTGCTTGCACACCCATGCGTACCTGTGTGGAGGCCAGAGTAAGACTTCAGGTGTCTTCCAATATCACTCTCCACCCTATACCCACCCTTCCCACAAGACAGAGTCTCTCACTAAACTTGGAACTCACTGTTTTCCATTTAGGCTGGCCAGCAAGCCTCGGTCATCCCTGAGTCTCCGTACCCTCTGCCCCTTGCCCTAGGGTTACAGGTGCATATGGTCATGGCTACCTCCTTTAAAGGGATTTATTTTTATTGTTTATTCATTTGAATGTGTGTATGTATATTTGTGTCTGAGCATGCCTGAGTGTGCTGGTACCCATGGAAGCAAGATGAGGGTATCAGAGTCAGTGGACCTAGAGTCATAGGCCATTGTGAGCCATCCCATGTAAGTCCTGGGAACAGAACTCTGGTCCTCTGCAAGAGCAGCAAGCACTCTTACCTGCTGACCATCTCTCTAGACTTTATAAATTTTACGTAAAATGTTGCTTTCTGAGCTGGAGAGATGGCTCAGCAGTTGGGAGTATGTCTAGCCTTTGCAGAGGCTGGGGGTTGGCTCCCAACACCTACACTGGTGACTCACAACCCTCTGTGTCTCCAGCTTCACAGCATCTGAC